>CAKKOB020000053.1:97618-114767 GCA_918844115.2 Phlebotomus perniciosus
ATCTTGACGCTTTTTCCACATCGTTTTTCCTCCTTTCTGCGGCGAGTGATGGTGGGCAAAACGAGCGGAAATTCCTCTGCTCAACGGTGAAAATAAATGTGCATTCCTTTTAAATTGTGTATCAAATAACTGAGATTAGACAACAAATTAGCTCATTCAAACTTTTTGCTTTTGCTCTTGTTTCTTCGTTTAAATGCAGTGAAAGAAACACGAGCTTGCAAAATTTGGGGAGTTTTCACTAAAAACATTTCTAAAAATTAATAGCATTTGCAAAATTAGAAAAAAAACATTAGTTCTACTCAATTTTCATTTCTTAAAAGAATAGATAAATTAACATTTCCATAAATTCAACTTCAATATTGTATTTCCCAATATTTTTTAAAGTTCCTTCTTTTAGATAAATTCAGGGAGAAAATCTCTTTGTGGAATTGAAAGTAAGGAATATATAGTGTGTTATTGAAACGAGTCGCGTTCGTCTAATAAAATCGCAAATGCATAAGTAATCATTGGAGCATATTCACGTTTCCAATATGTGGAAGGAAACGTGTATTTGCGAAATTCATAGCACCATGCTTTCTACCATATATATATGGTTCTTGTCAAAGAAACAAAGAGAAATGGTAAAAAAATTCTGAGAATTCACAATATTTTCTCGAGAGAATCTCCAGAGTCAAGGGTACTTCTGTATATTTCTCAATTGCCTCCTCAAAAATCCTTGTCGATATGGCTTTTGTTGTGAAAGTACAATTACCAGAATGATGAATATTCCGTGATTTGGCGATTTTGTGCGCACTCATGAAACATGGAGTTTGTGGTCGCGTACACAATTAAGGCAAAAATGATTAAAATTGAATTTCTGATTGTACATGTAATAGAAGATATTTGCTCCACTTGGCGTTTATTGTCCCCCATCTATATCGTGCACAATAAAAATGTCTCACACCCACTCTCTTGGTGGCTTTTGTTGCATGGTTTCGATTTATACGATTCTGCGGTGGAAACATTAAAATACTTTCCTTCGTTAATTTGTGAGATTTTAACATGAATATATCGTAATTTGCCCTCTCGGTTTTCCACTCTTTAGAGCCACCCGCATTCTTCTCTCGGAGTGGCGAAAATTTATAAATGAATGGGGCAAAACGGATAATTTCTTTCACCTCAGCCTCCACAATATCCCTCACACGGATGGTGAATGAGAGAGAGCTCAGGGTGTATATAAAGAAAGCTCATAAATAAATTGGAGGGAAAGCTCTTGTAACGTCCCCCACAAAAGGAAAGCTCATACCGTCTGCGGTGAGCATAAGGCGTCCTCCTTGGCTTCTTTTCGCCATCAGTTTTGGAGCAAACGGTAGATATTGTGCAATTCCACAGTGAACAACAATAATCTGAAATTCTGGCGACGACAGGTTTGTTTATTGGCTTGAAGGGTGTCGTTTTCCATTGTGTTGTGGCTTTCTCCTTCGAGCGAATAAAAAAGAGCCGGAGGTTGTGCTCCAAGGTATTGAAATTGTCCGCAACCCATTGAGGTGCTTAAACGTTTCATCTCAAAATGGAAACGGAGGAAGGCGAATTGAAAGAAATAATCGAGTGTTTGGAGGAAGAAATTCATTAGGATGAATGTTTCCCCCCAAAATTTTACAATTACACGTGTCTGTGCTTCTCGGAGCGAATGAGGTGAAATTGTAATTGCCAGGTGGAATGAGAAGGGCAATATTAATTATTTTTTTCATACACCATGTGCAATGGTGGAGACTTTTCCTCTTTCACTCCGACATGCATCCCGGGCAGCAGTGAATTTTCTATACCAACTTCTCTATGGCATCATATTTATGTGTCTGGGAACCGTCGAGCTGCTCCCCATCTCACTACCTCCACCTTTGCCAATTTTGCTGAAACTCCCAGTCGCATGGATGGTGAATGGTGAGGCAGAAGGAGTTATAATGCAACAAGGAGAGCACTTTTCCCCAGGATAATTGCAATGTTCGCATTTTGGTAGACTCCAAACGTGCAAATTTCTGTCAAATAAGCGGAAATGCTCCCCAATTGGGCGGAAAAGTTTATTTTATCAAACCAGTTATGTGCGAGGAGAAGATTATTACTTTCTTTGCTCTCGTAATTTTAAAATATACATAACATTAATAAATGTGGGATCATCTGTGGCACATGAAGTCTCTGGACGTGATAGTGCTGATAAACGTTTTAGATTTATTTGTCTCTCACTTCAATTAATTAAAGCATTAACTGTCTTAAAAAGGTAATTTTAATATATATCATAGGTATTTTTAGACATGTTTTATACGACAAAAAGAGGGGATGAGGGACAATTTAAATTTAAACGGCGACATTGTTAGGGATGCTTCGGGTTAGTTTTATGTTTTGCAATATCTACGACATAAGTTCTTGTTCCCTCAACAATAGAAAGTTTTCCATTAAGGTCGAGAAAATTACATTACTCCCCAAGTGTGTTTTCTCTCACACTCTCCCACAGTTGCTCCATAATTTTCACATATATAAGTTTAGAATTTCTATTTAATTTTGATTTATTTTAATTCACTTTCTCCCCCACTTTTCTTCAACTGGAAGTGGAAGAGAAGAAATTATTGAAATTTTCGCCATAGGGAATATCATACATAATTTTCCGCATAGTGGCGACAGTTGAGACGAATAATTTTCAAGGTTTGGGGGGTAACAAAGGGGTGATGGCAAGGCGAAAAAAGTATTGGGACAATTTATTGGAGCTTAAAACCTCTATCTGGCTCTATAAAAATATAACGTGGGAAATTTGTACACGTTGCCAGAATGTCAGAGTTATATACATATTGGGAGGGGGATAAAAAATGACACTTTCGGAGTCGTTAACATGAGCTTTTCGAGAGGGACAGTACAAATTGCAGATAAGAAATGAATGACCTCGCCTGATGACAAAAACTCGATCGAAATTTTATACGAGAAACTTTCTTCGCATCTTCTGGGAACTTTTCACACAACTCATAAAACAATGTATTGCCATTGTATCTCACCTCCCATCATCATTTATAATAGGAATGCTGCTGCTCCGGCATTTTTGGCCCTTCTTTTTCTTTCTTTCCGATCGCACTTAGGATGAACAAGTTCACATTCTCAACTCAAGATATACTTATTCCCTTTTGCTGAACCAACATGGAAAGAGCTCTGAGCTGGTGAAGAGGTTTATGGCGGATGATTTAGTCGCAACTTTTCCGTAAAAGGTTGCCTTGTAGATGATTAGTAACCCATTTCTCTCTCCATGAGGTGAAAATACAGAGTAATCAATTAAGAATTTTTTGCTTTCAATAACTCAATCGCCGGAAAAAGCTAAAAGGTTTGCAGTTCCGGTTCTTGAAAAATATTAAAAGAGGGAGGCATGAGAGTGCAAACTGAAAGAATATTTATGAGGATATCCTGGGCGATAACCTTACCATAGCCATTCATTCCTGCTGCTATCGACAATTTGTTCAACATAGTATGTTGGAAAATATATATGTATATATCGTTTTATAGAAGCTATCTTTCTGATTTAATGTTATCCAAATTAAATTCCAATGGTGAATAAAGTCGAAGCATCTCCACATAATACAGTCTGCCTCAGTGTCAAAGAGATAATATCGCTCATCTGTGCACACCGTCAAGTTGAAAGTCTGGCTTCTTATGTAATTCTAATGGTTTACTGAATCACTTTAAACCCGTCTTGGGATTCAAGGTGGCCAGAAGTGATGTGTTCATTGAAGATGGATCTCTTTGAAGATGCACCATCATCTATTGCCTAAGTGGCTTCTTCAGCCGGTTTCTCATTATGGGTGTTGTTTCTCTTATCTTTGCAGATGGAGGACGAGGGGAACCACGGCAATGATGAGACAAGATTATTTATTCTGTCGTCATTGGCCTCCCAGCAGAAGAGTCGAGTGGCGTGTATTCTGTGCGAAGAGCCCATGTACGTCTTCGACCGGTATCCTCTTGTCGATGGTACATTCTTCCTCAGTCCCAAGCAGCACGCAAAAGGATGCATAGAGGTTAGTAACGAGCCCTTGAATGACTTTAACCTTATATATACCTCAAACTGAAATGCAATTGCCGCAATGAGCCGTATTAATCATTGAGTCAATTACGCCCAAATACCACCCGCGCTTTCCTCATGCTCTCTATGGCACGTTTCAGGCGACTCGGTGCAACGCTTAAGAAGATACACAATGTCGAGTGTATACTGTAATATAATTATTTTCACCTTTACCTCGGTGTCTGCCTGTCTGTCTGTCTCTTCGTCTGACGGTTGATTGTCTGGATGGAACGGTGGTCTCTCTGTTGAGACTTTTGTGTGTCAGACTGTCGTGTGGCTTCTGCTGCACATTGTCTTATGAAGAATGATGCTCACAGAGGCGTTTCACCATGATTCTATTGAGAGTCGCGACGTGGATCAGATTTATGGGAATTGCATTCAAGCGACCGTGCATTGTTGAACTTCCCCAGCATTCATATGCGCCTATTCTGGGCGAATTGAGTGGTTAGATAACCACCTCTTTTTTGCCAAGAGGATGCATCGCCAGCCAATTTCACGGGGAGGGAAACAAATTAGCACTTCTGTGACCACTAAAATTCATACGACATGTGACCCACTTTGGAGCCACAAACTATGTACCCCAACAACTCCTCACAATTTATGCATTTTCGTTGCTCCGTTATATAAATTATTGTCTCGCGTGTGCACTTCTTTGTTAAAACAACTAAATGGCGGTTGTTGCCTTTTTACCACATTAATGCTCTTCGTTTTACCTTTTTTTTCATCGTCAAAAGCCAAGTAAAATTATCTACCGAAATAACGTAACTTGCTCATACATTAATCGATGACTCCTGATAAATAATTAACAAAACTCAAGGAGAAAATCACTTTTTGTTGATGGTTAATTTATTTTTCTCGAAAAATTATCAAGAGCGTGATTTATCACAGCATTTAAGCAGGTTTTTTTTCTCTTTCCGAACCACTCATTGATTTCTGTGGTTAATCGACTGAGCAATAATTTGTGGTGGGAATAATGCTATGAATGAATTTTTAATGTGGTGAAATGATTCTCTTTGTTATTCTCTGTCTGGTTAAGTCTCTCGTGAAGGGGCGAAGAAATAAATCGACAGCAAGTCGGTGAGATAGGGATGGAAAGACAGGCAATCTGTGATATCATGCACATGACCTTTGGGATCAATGAAAAATGTTGTATTTTTTTTACTTGAGCGGAATGTTTTATCTACAACCTGATATTAAATCTTATGCGGCAATTTAATTCAGCGAGAGAAGATTTGCTTATGTAAATGTCATATTTTAACTCTTTATTTCAATATATTGCAATTACAGGTGAAATATGAAGGACGTACACAATATTTGACGTCGGTTTGTATGGGATGCCTCGAAGGTGTATCCACTGATCGAATAATCCGCTGCAGGTAGGTCTTAACATACAATATTAATTTAAGATTAAAATCTTTAAAAAACATTCAATTTGATTTATAAGGAAGAGGATTGTCTTGAAAAATCATAAATTCAAGATTTGCATAAACCGTAAAAACTCCTCTTTTTTAATGAATTTATGAATTTTGGTTAATTTTCAGGTTTTGCGGACAGAAATGGGATGGATCGTCCCTTGTCTTGGGCACCATGTATTCCTACGATATCTTCGCTGCAATGCCATGCTGCACAGAGCGACTAAAGGTATGTGTATTTTGGACCATATATTCATTCTTATAATGCAGAAAAAAGAGATCATTAGCATATTTATTTCACCTTATGCAACTCACCTTCTTGTCTCTTGTGAATCCTTGGCATATATTTTTCCAAAAATAAAAAATGAAGAAGAAAAAAATATGTATAGCAAAAGCATATTCTCTGTCGGCCTGTTTCTCTTCCTTCTCTTTCTGCGATGCGGAGAGACAAAACACAGCAAAAAGTCGCAAGTTAATGAAGATAAGATGCTATGTAATTGTAATAATGAAATATATCGGTTGTGTTGTATAATTCACCATGAAGGCAAAAGAAAGTTGGATAAAAGAAGGCAAAATATATAGAAAATCGCAAGGCAAAAGCCATCCATCAAACCACCGTCAACCATGAATCATGAAAGCAATTGAGTTTGCTGAACACTAAACACTCTCTTTGCATATTTTCCCATCTTTGCCATTTAAAGAGGGAGCACAACCCTTTGGATCTTCTCCGCTTCGACCGCATCCACCCACATTCTCCACTCTCGTATTTGTAGCCAAACACACGGAGCCCAATGTCGACAAATCCCATGAATATTTTTACGAGGCCAGACAGATATTTATGTTTATAAAATATTTTTATTGCCATATTTTTGCAATATTTCAAGGCAACGAGAAAAATCGCGCTTTTTTCCACCAATTTTTGACTCTTCACCAAGTCCGTATTTCACAACATAATTTCCCATCCACTTTATTATCATGATTTACCCATGAATATTATTGAAGAATTATTAGAGGGAAATTTATATGCCATAAATAACCATATTCTTCCCATTTTGACCATTCGCTATCGCATTCAATGAATTTAATTTGTTGTGTGATATTTGGCTCTTTCAATATTCAATGTGAAGAGCACAAAAAAAAACTGTATTGGACCAGGCAAATCACATATAAATTTTTTGCAGTGCAACAATTGCTTCAAGTTGCTGCTGCACCCAAATCAACGGCTGAACTTCTTTAGTGATTACAGCCACTTGGTCTCGTGTCCCTATTGCACAAGTCACGACACACACTTCGTGAAGCCACTGGCTTACTGCTACACCAAGCAGCCCCTGCAGGTCTTCCAGCAGTGGCCATAACATGAAGCCTCGCTGGAGTCTCCAACGCCACCACCGCCGCTGCCGCCCCACAAATCTGTGGCGTTGCCGCACGTTCGAGGTACGACAAGCCAAGCATTTAACTCAAGCAATGATTCTATTGTGAGCTCAATCATGCAAGAGCTCAAGACCATTAAGCTCGGCCATGGGTACATGGAGCCAGGCATTATGCCACTCTCTATGCTCAGTACCGGAGATTCCAGCAGTATTTCCAAGCAGCAGCCCAATACATGGGGCAAGCATGCATCACTGTGGGGCATACCGCCGACTAGTCCCTGCTCGACCGCCTCCGTGAGGACCAACTTCCATCCGAGCAGCAGCCATAGCACCAGCAGCAAGGAGTCCCTCTGGGCCTCCACCCAGTCCTCGCCAATCAGTCACCCGCTGGGCACGAATCTATGGGAGAGTCCCGTGTCTAAGCTCTCCCAGGCCACCCTCATGTCCTCGGGCTCGTCCTCCAGTAAGGACTCATCTGCGAGCTCCATCTGGTTCACACCACCCCAGGTGCACAGTCCCAATGCCATGGTGACATCAACGCCCAACGGCAAGGCACCCTGTGACACATGGGAGGTGCTGAGGACGCCACCAATGCAGAAGAACGGAGGAGACACCATTCCAAGGCTCGTGAGGCCCCAAGAAATTTCCGGCTCAAACGGTTGGATCAGTGATTTGTCGAAATCTTCGAAAGATTCCGTTAGCTCTCTCTGGGCCACACCAACGACTCCACCGGCCAACACCTACAATGGCGCCCCCTATGCGCCCAATTCCGCCGGGAAAGCACCCCTGCAGACCAATCACTACGTGGCGAAGCGTTTCACGCCGCCGCAGGCCGTCACGCACGACAGCCAGAATGCGGCCAACTCGTGTCTGCAGCTCTTTTCCGATGAATTCCTCAACTATCTCAATATGATCAATTAATTTATATCTTCTAGAGCAATTGAATCATTCACCACCCGCGTCCATCATCCCACTTCTATCCACCCATCACATATTGTTGATTTTTATTTTTATTATTTTTTTCAATTAAACAATTTAGTTAGATATTTACAAGAGATATATAAAGAAAGAAAAAACCTTTTTATATTTAGCTTGTTTATTTTCATTGAATTTGATTTCATTTATTGTTTTTTATTAGTTCTTTTTTTTTACAAATAAATTCATCAAAGAGAAATAATTCCTCGGCAAGTGTTGTTGCTTGAGTAATTTACATAATGTGTGGTAATAATATCATCTTTTTATTGTCACAGAAAATGAAAAATATTTAGTCTAATCCCCAAAAGAAATGCAAATTACACGGAATGCAAAAGTCTGTGGGACAATGAAAGCGGATTTCGTGTGTATCTGGAGTATCTGGAGGTAAGGGCATGTTTTATTCAAACCTATCCCAATAGCCATAAAATGATAGAGTCACTGATGACAAGTCAGACCTCAGAAGCAAAGAGAAGAAGAAAAAATGTGGAGTAATTTCTGCAGTGATAGAGAGTATATTTGATAACGCAAGACGATATAGGAGGAACGATTTCTTAACACATAATGATTGTATTGTAGAATAATTAGGATTTCCAGGTTTTTTACATTTAAAGATGGAGATAAAAATATTAGGAATATATATATATTAAAAGTGGTAAGATCAGGTATATTAGTGATGTGGTTGTAAGAAAACTAAAACATCCATATATGTACATTTGTAAGGATTAAATTCTAAGAATTAGAAATAAATTCTTCAGAACAATTAAATGTACATTTTTGCAAAAAAACATATTGTGGGCAACGAGAATTGGATTGAATGAGATTTGCGTGAAATGAGTTCAAAACTCGCTGTGACAAAATCATTCAATTGGTAGAAATATATAAATTATAGGTAGAACCCAAAAGTCATTGACTTAGGATTATTTGAAAAATAAAAAAATGGTTTTAAATGTAACCTCTGCTTAAGTTACAAATTCATAATTGGATCAATGTGGTTATTTTTGTGTTTTTGTTTTTCACTTTTTTTTCTTTTGGACTACATTCGAGCGATCGAATTCGGATTTTTAACAAAATATAAAAAAAAAGAATTTGCCAAAAATTTTTAAAAATGAGAATATATTGGAGTAATATTAATCTAAAGTACGTATTTAAAATTTCTAATTTTGATAACTAGTGATTAAGTGAATTGGAACTAAAGATCATGTGAAGTGAAAAGTTTTTAAGCATAAAGTGATATTATCGTCTCTAAATATGATGGAAAAAAGTGGTAAAGAAGCTAGGAGAAATCAACTTGAAAAGAGAAAACAATTTGCTTCTACACGTTTTAGGAAACCAAAAAAAAATCAACAATCCAACGTATAGAGAATAAAAATTATATGTCGCCTATTGAAAATTTATTAATTAATCAAGAGATTCGGATAGACTTTGATCGTATACCTTTTTGAAAAAAAAAGAAAAAAAACATAAATTTTAAGCAAAAAATAGTGATTAGAAAGTGAATTTTTCATCCCAATGATAAGGACTCATTGTTTTCCGTTTCTTTTTTCCAAATTTTATAGTAATCGAACATCATTATATATTGAAACGGAAAGAACTCATTGAATGGGACAGCCCTAAATTGAAATTGCCGAATTTGGACAGAAAACTTTCTATAAATCCGAGCAATAAAGAGCAAAATTCTAAATTTCTCATAATACTCTTCTCATATTTTAATTATAATTTTTTCAATCATAAAATAATCCACTCGAGGCAAGAATGTTTGAATGAATTGCATGGAAATGTGTGGCTTGAATGTGATTTTTAATTAATTTTCGTATAAAAAAATGAAGTTTAAAAGTAAAGAAGAACACGAAGTCGAGGCAAAGTATAGAAAGGAAAATAAACCAACCTAATAATCTATACTTTAGCGAGAGCAAAACTAGTTTAATTTGTAATGCGTGAGATGGACAGTAAGACACTCAATACAAAATAATGAAGAAAAAACACCATAATATTAATCTTAGTGTTTAATACCTTAGTCACGTCGTTTCACTGGTAATGCAGATTAATTTAATTGACACAAAATTTAGTTATATGTTTGACCAATTTTAATGTATAACGAAACGCTGAACCGACACGTTAAGCTGTTTTTATCAGTTTTTCTTACAATGTTTATAACAAAATATTATGTGATTCTACCTAATCAATAAATGAATTTTGCAATTACTGATTGTACCTCACAGTGGCACACTTCTTCAAAGATTCAATTTAATTGTTAGCATTCTGTCAGCAATTGAATTGTAATCTTGGTAGAACTGTGTCACAATTTGGATTTTTAAATGGAAGAATATGTGCGTGAGATGGGAGGGTGAAATTGGAGTAAAAAATATTGCAAAGAACTTTGAAGGAAGTAAATAAATTTTATTCAATATTATTATTGTAATAACACTTAATGTAGAGAACACGAGATATTAAATGGAAGGAATATGAGAGAAAAATTGTATAATTCCTCTTATATCAAAGAGAATTAATAGGCACCATGAATAGATTATGAGATCACAAGTCAAGTCTCCTAAATAATTATACTATTTTAGTTGGTCATTTTCGCCCCATCAACTGACAAATGAGCAAAGCAATCGCCAAGACTATGATTTTTTTGCGCATAAAATTTGTGTAAAAACAAGCATTAAAAAAATGATAAGGATGGTGACTTCGCATGGAATCATGATGAATAGAAGATCAATTCCAATGCTGCATTTGGGGCAACCTTCTCAGATCATCTGATGAAATCACGTACAAATGGGGACTTGCAAATGTGCTCTCAGATCTCTTCCAATGGTCTTCCTCTTATTATTACTAAAATACAAGTAATAAAAAAAAACAATTTTTACTCATCCTTTATGTGGCGTCAAACTGTAATTTGTGAGGATATTTGTGAGAGATTTTGAGATATTTATCACATGAATACGGTCAACAACTATCACATCTGATTCGGTTTCTTTCAAATTAAAAAGTTATTAGCCTGAGATAATACACTATACTACTCAAAAGTGTCCGCTTATACGCAAATGAAGTAAATTAAAATGTGCAATTACTAGAAAAAAAGTTTATGATCCTTAAAACTTCCTGAAATAATTATTTCTGAGTTATAATTTCGGACCAGAGAATTTAATTGTCGAAGAAAAACCAAATTCACAATTCTTTTTCTCAAAAATCATTTTTTAACAATTAAAGCAAAGGTCAGAAATAAAATTATTCTTCATTAATTTACAGTTTTGTGTAGAACTCAAGAAATGGAGCTTCTCTTTTGTTTCCCAAATACTTATATACGCAAATTACAGATCATTGTAAAGCACACCTAATAGTGGGAAAACCATGAATTTGTAGATTAGTACGTCGATCTGCATCTTACCATCAACTGCATTTCGCACGCAATAGATACCATAACGCATTTTTCCCATGTGAATAATATAATGCAGCAAACAGTCCCGTCATCAGACAACAATAATAGTAAAAAAAGAGTCAGAACTAAAAAATTAAAAGCTGAAAATAGTTAATGATAGTTTTATACAACGTACAAAACTTGATTTGAGTTATTTTCGATTGATAACGATACGATGAGATTGATCGTAAAATAATTCCAACCGGGTCCATCGCCTTTTCAACACCTTTGAAAACGATGTACAAAAGAGAGACTTTTTATCTATGAAACATGCGGACAAAATTCTCAATAGCACGAGATTTGAAATAGGGAAATCCCATCCAATATTCTCAGTGAGCAAAATTTTTCATGATTTTGGTTGACATCCACTGAAGATGATCTCTCTCAGTTTGAGGGCCCGAAAGACGATGTTTTAACACACATTCAAAGTAAATAAAATGTGCAAGAAATTCTATATAGAGTGACTTTAGTCATTTCACCTGCAAAATTTGATTGGAGCATCATACACACATTGCGTGCTAATGCCAATATTTAATGTAATGTATGTGTGAATATGCAAAAAGTACTGCCAAACGTATAATACCTCAAAGTCATTAATAAAAATTAATAACAAGAAAAAACTAGCCCAGTTGTATCATATCATGTTAGTATCAAATTTACTAGATGAAATTGCTAAAGTCATTAAGCATCTCCTTCGTATTTCAGATAATAAAATAAATAACAATTTTCTCATCAATATAAGACATGTATAACAAATTTTTCTTGACTGTAAAAGAATCTATACAATGATAATGGTAAATTTAATGTGCAATTGAATTTTTCTTTTTGCTTTTTTCTACCGCCAAATACCTCAATATAATGAATTAGTAGTAGAATTTAAAGAGGAAAAATATCGAAGAAAATGCTGCCATTTTCACCACAAAAAATAGAGATGAAACATATTTCAAAGTGTTTAGGTCATTTATTAGCAAAATATGAAAGTGTTAGGAGATGATAACTCAAGTCACTTTATCAACAAATCGTTGACGATGACAACCCAAATTTGAAGCAATAGATTGGACTTCATACTAAACACTTTACCAAATAGTTAAGTGTTAAGATGAAATCACATAAATGGCTGCAATCAAGCATAAAAAAGAATTAATGAAGATTTTATAAAAATAAGTCATAACATCCATCCGTAAAATCATGATGAAGTAAAAAAACATGTGAAAAATATTCTCTCAAAATTATTCGTATAATTCATTAAATGTAGTCTCTTCGTTAGTGATTTAAATGACTAAATATATTACACAATGAGTAAAAGATGAGCATAATAAGTTAATGTAAAACTCTTTTTCTTCAAACTATCACACATTCACAATATTCTATTCTATTTGAAATCCTAGTAGTAATAAAACACCTTACTATTTGACCTTTTTACCTAAATAAATATCTAGATGTGTTTTTTTTCTATTTTATTTAATTGAAGTATAGTTCTAATTTTTTTCTTATATTGAATAAAAACATATTTTTAATAATATGCTTCAAGTACAAAACTAAATAAATTTTTTAAACTAAATAAATATTTGAAAAAATGTAAAGAAATTCACACTATACGATTTATTTTAAATTAATTAAATAAAAAATATTTAAAAAATATAAAAATAAAATTTTTAACAAAGCGTCCCCCAAAACTAGAATCGTTAATTTTGCAAATTTTATTATATTTCAATAATATGCCACCCTTTTAAAGTAACATTTTAAATACAACTATTGTTGCCTGTAATACTTTATGGGTTTTCTTTTCTTAAGACATTTTTCATAATTACATAATTCCACAGATTCTTATTAATGAGTTTCGGGAAAGTTTTCATTTACATGTTGGAACATGTCCGTAATAAATCTTAGAGAAAAAATCATACACATATTTGCGAAAACTTGGAATTTTACCAATTTAACTTACACCTACACAATTTCATTTACACAAGTTGTTCTTTCTATAATATATTGTATTCTGATCAGAGTTCCAACTTTCGTGTTTCTTTTTGTGAATTTTTCTATTTCTTTCTTTTCACCAAATACACAAACTCTTCATTGGAGGAGAGATAGACGTTGGCAAAGTTGTATGCTTCAGTAAAGTACCATACTTTTAAACCAATATCCACATAATAAAATTATCTAAGTAAGGATAAATTAGAGCACTGTCTACTCGTATCACCTTAATTGTTGTATTGCTTAGAGATTAATATTGATATGCATAAATTTCTAGATTGTTTACAAGAACATGAGCGAGATTGTCGTATTATTCAAATAAAACGATTCTTTCGATATTGAAATTTAATTGTAAACTATATCTGTGTGTCTCTAGCTTTCTCTCACTATATATATTTATCATACTTTTCGACGACACCCATTCAATTAAATGGAATGAAAATGATTAATGTTGAAGTCATGTTGTGGAGTAAAATACGTATTCTTTCTGTTATTTGTCGGTTTTCTTGGAAAGTGAAGAAACTTGTGAATATTTTTTTTTCAATTTTTGAACATTTTGAAAGGAGAAGCACATGTCAGCTCTTTGAGGTAAAAGATTTTTTTTTCAAATAATATTATAACAACATCATTTAACATAAGCCATATGTGTGAGTGTGTATCATTGTATGAGTCTTTAAGTATAAAAAGATTTTGAGGACAACATTTTTTTCAAAAATTTTCAAAGTGGAATTTTTCCCTGATTTTTCAACATCTCGCAAAATCATGCATTTCATATATAGACAAAATCGGCATTTTGGCGTAAAAATTCAAGAGAGTCATCACATAGGGCTGAGTTTAGATATTAAGCTTAATTCTAAGAAGTTTACTTTAAAATTTAAAAAGGTAATGAGTAATTAAGACATCCTCTCAAAGTTCGATTTTTCAGTTGGCACTTCTGCGTGAAAACTTAAGAAAATATTTTGTCATGCTTCAAAAAAAAATTTAAGAAAAATAAAAATGAAAAGGACGATAATCTCGATTAATTAATTGGCATTTCGGAATGGCCTAAAATTCGATTTGACATCAATTGAAATTAGTTAAGAATTTTTTCACACGAATTTATATTCAAAAAAACCATGTAGATTTAGAATATTTTAATTGTAATTATTAGTGATTATGAAATAGGTTGAAAATCAGCAGAAAGACAAGAAAGATTGAAGGTGAAGAAAACAGTCAAAAAGTGAGTAATTAAAAAAAACACGCTACGATATGGTCTTGGTGTATGTTAAAAGAAACGAATGGATAAAATCCAAGAATTGAGATTCGAGGTGAAAAGGTGAAAAAATTCAAAGCTGGTTTGCGGACCAAATCGCACTGTGTTTGAGGATCTACAAAAGCTAAAGAGGGAAAAAAATAACAGAAACAATACTTTTTGTTAAAATGCAAGAATGAAGAACTTTTAATTTGAAGCAACGATGTTTTGACGGAAAATGAAGGAAGAGTGATTCAGATGGAAAACACTTGAGGAACATCAATAAGCAATAGAGACACATGATTCTCATGGCAAAAGCAAGATTTTTTGTGAAGACAATTGAAGCGGCATTATATAGTGGCGAAGAAAATGAAAATATGAAAAAGAAAATTTAATAACACAAGTAAGACTGGATCGAAATATTTAACTGTGTGGTGATATGTAGACATTTGATACTAACAAAATGAATTATTAAATCTGTTCAATAAACTAGGACTATCAAAATTTGTATTAGACGGCATGGGAAGCGCAAAATTATTCAAAAAAGAATTATTATGCAAAAAAAGGTATAACATTCAATTGGGACATAATATGTAGAATCTTTTCGATGTGAAATGCAGTGATGCAACAGTGATTATGATATACTTTAAAGATATTAAATTAAAATTCATGTTACACTGCTTTTAAAAAAAAATAAATAAATGAGAGATGATTTTTGCTGTGAAGTATGTTTAAATCAAATTCAGCAATTGCTCGATAAAGTCCCACCAAAAGACTTCTTCAGTCATCATCATCTCTCAGGCAAATCAGAACAGAAAAGAAATCCAGCATAAAAGTGTTAAAAATAAATATTTCGAGATGGATATTGAGCAACGCACATAACATTTTAGAATTGGAATTCGTCCTTTTGATGGAATGGGACAATTCTTCAGAACTGATCAAGAGACTTAACGTGGAAAATTATTAAATGTCTAGGTAATAATAAATCAAATTTACTCAAGTTCAATTCGTGCAAACCACTTCCCAACACTATACGGTTCACATCACCGATATTTTCTACATTTTATAGAAGCTTAATTTATCGCTGCTGTCGCAAAAAAATCATGTTAAGATCTTTTCTTTGCAAAAAAAATGAAAAAAAAATGGAAAAATTAATTTCATCAACATTACTAAATCATCTGAATATTTTTCCATTGGAAACACACACCCTTTCGCCATAACTGTTCTTTTGTATATAATTACCCTATATATTGAATATTGTCTTAGAATTTTTAAATAATAATCTAAATGTGAGAATTTATTCTAAGTATTAAGACAAGAAGTTTTCTCAAAATCAATGAAAATGTCAAATACGGAGCATTTGTTTGGATAGACAGTTTAGGAAACCAATTAAACAATTAATTGCAGGATTTCCTTATCAGTGTATAATTGCAATAATATCATAACTTCTTTGAAGAAAGGAATAAGATACTTTTCGTGAAGAAATTCAGTTGTCCCAACTGAAGTTCATCGAGAGTAATGTTTAATGGAAATTTATCAACACTCTTATTTTTTTCACATAAATAACTAAAAATATTCCCATGTAACCACGCGACTTGTAGCATCTTATTTCGCACAGATTATGTGCGTAAATTTTCTAATTTTCTTCGTATTTCTACTATCCATTAAATGTGACTCTTTCATTCAGGTCTTAATTCAAGGAAATTTATATGCGGGAGTAAGAAGTTGTCGTGTATGACAGTGAATGGATATGAGTGTCTGAAATCAAGGGACATTTTGGTTTAACTTAACAATCAATTTAAAACCATATAAAAAACTAATATGTAATAGAAATTAAAATGGTATTCGTCTATTCGCTTTATGTAATACAATTATTTGCAAAAGATTCTCTTTTTTTGGTTTCCACGAATGCAACGTTTCTAATAAAGTTAAGGTAGGTGGGATATTCTGTGAAGACACTGAGACCACTGCGAAGCAAGAAAGGTGTTAAAATAAAGTTTAAGTACTTAAGGGTAATATTTATAATGGACAAGTGTAGCCAAAAAGGAAAATTCTTTGAAAAAGTATACGTTTGGAAATTAAGGATAACGCAGAGACATATTTTTTGGACGACCGAGGAGAATTGGTATTTTTGTACGATGTAGGAATACGATATTAGGAATTTGTCTGGATTAATCAGGAATTTGTGAAAAAGAAGTCAAGCCAAAATTTGTGATTCAAAATTTGTAAATATTTGTACATTATTTTCTCCAATTTTCTTGATAACCTTTACATCCCTCACATTTTATGTCTTTTGTACTGCTATATTGTATTTCGTCTACCCAAAATTCAGAAAGTCAATATTGAGGAGGGGTTTCTTTAGCCTAACAATGGTAGGAAAAAAGTAATTTTACTTTGGGCACTTTTTCCACCGCGAAAGAATCGTTCGCCGAAGAACATATGGTGATTGGGAGAAACTTTGAAATTGCCTTCTTTTATTTATATGAAAGGAATCCAGCGAATAAAATTCCACCCCGTGGTGCATTTTTACTTATTCATATTCAACTTGCAGGGTTATTTAACTTTCTCTTCTGCGCCATTTATCAATGGGGTTAATTTCTAAGACTTTCAATGGACCACCTCTAGCATCAATGGGAAAGCCAATTGTGCGGAAATGGAAATTCTGTGGTAAACACACACTGTAAGAAAACAAAGTTA
>CAKKOB020000054.1:0-73153 GCA_918844115.2 Phlebotomus perniciosus
ATTTACGATCAATACCAATTGGCGTTTATCCGCAAATTCAAAGAGATGCCACATTTGGCAATTCAATTTGCGATATTTATGATTTTTCCATTAAATGTCGCGATCATGGCGAGTCATAAAGGCAAAATTGACGGTGAGGTTGTCTTTGTGGAATTTTACTGGCTAAAATAACGACAAATAACTTAAAATAAGAGAATTTTTACGAAGTAAACAGATTTTTGAGAAATTCGCCAATTTCTATTTATTATTTTCCTATTTGTGGAAGTCCCGCGAAGTATACGCTTAAATGGAAAATCAGACTATCCAAGCCTTCTGGGCATCAAAAAATGCGGTCAAACATTATGTGGGTCAATGAAACAATATTTTTTGTTCCTCTTTTCCACCCACAAATCTCTCACCTCTTAATTAATTCAATTCTTTGCATTCAACATCATCTGGTTCACTTTTTCGCGAGCCCAGACTGTCAATTGATGCGAGAAAAAGGCGCGCATTCAATTGAATAAATTGTCTGAGGGGGAAACTTTCGCTTTTCACCGGCTCATCTTTTTATTTCGCTCTGGCAGATTTTTTCTGTGAAGGCACGATATTTTTATCACTTTTACGATATGGGAGGTTTTTCTTGTCATTTCGTGGTGAAATGTCCCAGTCACTGTCCACAGCATGTCGACTGTCGACGGACTTTTGGGGGAGAGAGAGAGGAGTTAAATGTGAAAAGGGTTGCGACTCTTGTCTTTTTTTTTTCTTCTTTCTTTGTGGTGGAAAGAAATCATTGTCTGCACCCTTTGCCAATTTATCCGCTAAGAGGAGGGCGTGGAGGAGCCCCTATTGAACTCCAAATGGACTCCTCGAGAGAGAAAATTGCCAACAAGTAGCTGATGGGGTGGAAAAATTGGGTGTTTTCATGCAATTTTCATTGTTATGACTAGAAGCAAAACTTATAAAAAAATCCACAAAATTTTGAAGAGTAAAATTTAATAATGAAATCAGCAAATTTCATTATTAATATATCAGAAATTTGCATAAAATTAGGCGATTAATTATAAATTTTGCCTAATGTTAGCCAATTTGCCTAAATTTTGCATCTCAATATATTTGAATATTGCTTTTTAATTCGGAAATTGAAATGAAAATTATCTGAAAGTTAGATTTTTGATAATTAATTGTCAAAAATTTAATCTGAAGGCCTTAAAAGCGCAATAAAATGCGAAAAAGTCCCTAAAGGTAGGCAAACCACTTTTAAACTTTTTAAATTAAAAAAAAGTGCCCAAAATTCTCTTAAATGATCTGCTCAATATATTTATTTCGCATAAAAATCCATAAATGACCAAAAAAAATTTAAAAATTTGAAACGATGGGCAATAAATTTCGCATTTATATCCAAAAGTTAGGCAAAATGATGAAATTCTGCTACTTTTTAGACATAAAGTCATCTAATTTCCTACTTGATTAATAGGTATATATTCTTCATATAGTTAATTTTATGACGATTTTTGAGAAAAAATCTCCTGGAACTTCGGAAACGCAAAAAACATGCGAAATAGCCCCTGAAGGTAGGCAAAATATCGTTTATTTTGTTTAAAATTGTTTAATAGACAAAAAATCACCTAAAAATAGGCAAATTATTATATATTTTCGCATAGAAGTCCACAAATTACCTTTGAGTTACATAAATTTAACGAAATTCTACAATAAATCGTATGAAAATGCTCATTAAATATGATACTTCTCCAAAACCTAGACAATGCGACGAAATTTTGAGTTTAAAAATTTGTAAATTTTGGTTTTTAATTACCTGAGAGTCAAACGTGGTTAGTTTTTTGTCGATTTATTTAACATAATGTTTTTTTCTGAAACTTTAATTACGCAAAATATAGGAGAAAGTCCCAAAAAGTAGGCAAACAAAAAATTATAAAGATTTCATTCAAAATTCCTCTTAATGAGGCATTTTAATCTCAAAATCTGCCTAATCCCCTTCCATTTCCACCCCTCATTGTAGATTATAATAAATTTTTACACCCATTCAACCGTTAAAAAACGACAATCTATTCACGCTATTCACCTTGGAATTGCATTGTGCGATAGAGTTTGCAGTTTTCTAATGGAAAATCTTCCTTCGTGGCGATGCATCGCGAGCATTGCATTCGTCGAGCCGCGGCTTTGTGTTTGCATGAGTGGCGGCGAATAGAAGGGGGCCGGCGACATTTATCTATTTGCCGAGACGCGTTGCAATGTTTGTGTTTGCGCGGCATAATATGCGCCAATGTACATATTAAACTTCCTCTTAAGACAATTAATTATTTGTGAGTTCGGGCTTTGATTATTTGCCGATTGATGCCAATCCGCAGGCAATCCCTTTCCACGCCCTGTGACCTTTCCCGGGCCGTCTGACACCCTCGCGCGACTCGGCAAAGGTCAGAGGTTAATGCAAGTATGTACAGAATTGAAGTGCTTGAGATCTCTATCGGAAATGTTTTCTCTCTCTTCCAAAGTCGGGGTTGGATGGAAAGAATGCAAATTCTGCAGTTTTGCATCTCCTCTAAGACACTCTCTTTCTGTTGAGAACGTTCGAGACAGACGCTTTCTCTACATGTAATGTATGCATTGTTTACGTTAATCTATTTGTAAGGAATGTAAAGAATAGAACGAAATCATAGAATTCACCAAAAATTGCCTTGTGATCATTAAAGTGTTAAATGCTAATGGAAACTCAATATATTTCAAATAGTCCAAAAGTCGAGCTTTAGATTGATGAATTGTTCCTCCAGATTTTTTACATCACGACCCCTAAATCAAGACTTACGGAAAACGGTCCATACACTTTGTATGTGACTTTAATGTCAGCTTCTGTTATCACGAAAAAATATGATATTATTTATTCCGTTTTATGATATTATTCAAGATACCCTATTCTTTAGCCTTGAAAAGGGAAGATGAGGAATATTAATAGTTTGTTAAATGAGCCTAATTTGAAGGTCTGGACGCAGTTAAGCTGAATCCAGACTATTAAAATACCTTCACTCAATCAATAAACAAAAAAATACTTTATACTAAGCCTTGTTTAAAATTTATATTTGGCTTAAAATTTGAAGCCGACTTAAAGCTTAAAGCTGGCTTTAACTGAAGACTGGTTTTAAGCTTGAGACCGACTTAGAGCTCAAAGATTATTTAACACTAAGGGCGGCTTTAAGTTTGAAGCTGACTTTAAGTTTAAAGCTGGTTTAAAGCTTAGTTTTGAGCTTGAAGCTAACTTGAAGCTGATTTAAAACTTAAAGCTGGCTTAAAACTGAAGACTGGTTTTAAGCTTGAGACTGACTTAAAGCTTAAGGACATAAGGGATTATTTAAAGTTTAAGGACGTTTTTAAGCCTAGCGGATTTTAGGTTTCAAACTGGTTTTAAGCATATGAGTGGTTTTAAGTTTGAAGCTGTTTCAAAGGTTAGCTGACTTTAAGCTTATCTAAATAAGGATTTTGCTATACAATAATTCCTGGTTTCAATTAAAATTTACAATAGAAAGTTACTAACATAGAACTTCTACTTAGATTTTCCTAAAATATACGCTTCGAAATTTTCAACTTCTCTATTATAGTTTAATTCGAATTACTTCCGTAACATTTTATTTCTTTACGCTTAAGCCAACAAATAAAGTGAGGACTGTAAACAATTTGGCCAACTCTGGTGCAAATTTCGTCCCTCAGACACGCGTTGATGGGTTAGTTTGAATATTCAAAAATTAGCTGATAGGGCAGTCATTGTGTTTAGCAAATTGGGTGAAAATTTAAAAAGCAATTCCAGCTTATCAGCCCATCAGCATGAGGGCTAAAATACGGGTGGGAAAATCCCCGCGGGAGCAGCTTTTACCAATTCACCCTCTCGCGTCAATTAGGCGTTGAAAATCAATCAATTAGCCTGTAGAAGCGCACGCGAGAGCTGGTCGCGAGGACGTGACGGCGACTTCTTTGGCGTTGTCGTTTGCGTTGCGGGACAAACACCGCGACTGCAGTAATCCCACCTTGTGTCCCGGTCGGACATGTTTATTTGCACAGACTTTGTGTGCTCATACCATGTGCGATAATGTCTATGCAATTATGCATGAATTGCATTGATTGCATTCGGGCGAGCACAGTTGAGCACACACGAATTGAGTTGGAAAATCGTTCATTGACATATGTTGCCTGGAGAGAGACTCTTGTGTCTCTCTCTGCAAATGCCACTGTCTCAATTGACTCTGTTTTGCATATTTCACTCGTTATTCCAGCACAAAACACGCGCATTGTCTTTCGCGATTGAAATTCATCCCTTTTCGCCCAGGATAAAGCTCATTGACTCGAGCTTTCGTGCATCTCTTGTTCTTTTTTGCTGTTGTTGCTTTTCTTGTGGTGCTTTGAGGTATTTGGGAAGGTTAAAGGGACAGCTGTTTAACGGTTTCGCTGTTCAAAAATTTAAAAAAAAAACGGATTGTAAGAGAATTGCATTAAATATAAAAATTAAATTCTCAATATTTTTTATGAAATATGCAACAATTTCAGTAAATTATTCTTTTAAAAGTTTCAATGAAATTAAAAAAAAATAAAATTATAGCTATTAAATGTTTATTTTCATTGCTTGGCTTAAGGTAAGCTGAAAGCACTATCAAATTATATATATTAAAATATTTAGAGAAAATGTATTTTTTAATAAAGAACAAGCCTTAATTTTAAGGTTAAACCTGAAGCTTTAAGCCAGGTTTAAGTCAGTTTCGAAAATAGAGCTAGCCTTATGCTTTAAGTCAGCTTTGAGCTTAAGTTATCATATCTTCAAGTTTAAAGCCAGTCTAAAGCTTTAAGACAGATCTAAATTTTAGGACTATTTTAAGTCAACTTCAAGCTTTAAGTCGGTCTTCAGCTTCAAGCAAGACTTATAACAAAGTATTTTTTGTTTATTGATTTGTTAAAGGTATTTGGATGATTAATTTTGATATTGTGTACCAAAAGGTTTAGAGGTTATAAAAATTTCAAAAAGAGATTCTAAAATACATATATCGGCCTTGTGGCTTGATAGCTGGGGCCGTAAAAATTAAAAGACAAAAAAAAATACATATATCTAAAATTTAAATTTATTTAAAATTTCAATTTTTTATTTAAAATTTCAAATTTATAAAAGCTCTGTAATTTATCGAAAAGCTCAAGATAGTCAGGGATAGTCCCAGTAAAATTTTCCAAAATTTCCTGTTATTTGGAAAAGCTACGGAATTTTTCACAGATCTTTGTTTACGCAATTTGCTAAAGTTCCAAAATTTCTGTTTTAAGAAGTGCCTTTATCATATCAAAAGCTCAAAATAATTTCAGAATCTAAGCAAATTCTTCTTGTTTACTTTTTGAAAGCTCAAAAATTATGAGCTCTCTTTACAAAATTTATAAAAATTCAAAAACGTTATTTTTTCAAGAGCTTTCTAAAACATTGGAAAACGAATCTGAAGCTCAAATATTTCATCAATTTTGCCAAAGCTCTTCAAATAAATTACTTAACCATTATTTCAACTGCAAGAACTATTAAAATAATGTTTGAAAAGCCATTAAATCCAGTCAAACGACATCATCATATAGACATCAGTTTCCCGTGAATTTCCCGAGATTAAGCTGCACTCTGATGAAAAGTCTCATTATCAATTTCCCTTCGATTGACTTCACACACAGTCCACTCTCTCTCTGTCCGCTGCCCCCGAAATGCTGCTCAGCGGAGCTTTGGAAGTTCACGCTGTGAATGTCCTCGATGGGGTGGCGGACTGACTCCCTCTAAGGGGGGGGTTGGAAAATAGCAATTGCTATTTTATGCACGAGCAAATGAGAAAGTGTTAAGGGTGTTCGATGA
Source organism: Phlebotomus perniciosus (assembly GCA_918844115.2). Classification (NCBI taxonomy): domain Eukaryota; kingdom Metazoa; phylum Arthropoda; class Insecta; order Diptera; family Psychodidae; genus Phlebotomus; species Phlebotomus perniciosus. The sequence goes on from CAKKOB020000054.1 coordinate 5,849, forward strand.
AATCTGGTATCTCGTTTATTGGCCAATGCACTTTGCTGTTTGTCTCCAGTCTAGACGGAAATCCAGTGCAGTGAGAATTCTGGTTCTCGCGATTCAGAATAAAAATCGAGAGCGCAACGAGAGCGTCGTCTCTCTGGGCAAGGCATTGTGATCCTTGGCGGATCTTGACCCGGGGATGATCTGTCGAGAGAGGGATGCGCCTCCGTGGCGTGTCTCTGATTTGCCCGCCAAGCGCGCGCGTCCATGAGACACGCCGCATGATGCAGCAACTCTCTTGTCTGCAATTATCCAGCGTCTGCATGTTGTGCCCGGCGATATTAGTGGCAGAAATGCCAGACAATTAAGGCGAAATTACACGGAGGAAGGGGGGGCAGGGCAAGGGGGGTCGAGAGGCCGAGATAAAATTCCATCAGCAACCATATACAATAAATCTGATGGTGAATCGCGCCAAAGACAAAGAGACTGCGCCTCGCAAGTGCAATCGCGCATCATGACCCAGAGTGGTCCATGAGATCATGCACCTTTGCTCCAGATGAGGATTCGGATCCGCGATCACAAATCTTTCGAAGTCTGGAAACTGTGAAAGTTTAACGACAATCAATGGAAAAGTCGTTGCACGGCAACTTTCTTTCAAAATTCTCATAGAATTTTTCAAAATTTTAAAGCTTGCAAAAATATGGCATAAATTTTTTGAAAGCTTTGAAAGTTCTGAAAAGCTTTTTATTTCTTAAAAGCTTTAACGAACATTTAAAGTTTCTTATTTATTAAAAGATTTGAAAACAAATTTACTTATTCAATTTATAATACAAAACATTTTTAATAATCTATCGGGTAAGGTTCTTCAAATAATAATCCAGAAATTAAAGCTTCTAAATCAAAATTTGCCCAAAAGTTAGGAAACATTTCCTTAAAGCTCAAAAATTTCTCTAAAAACTCTTAAAATTTGTCTAAGCTTCGATAAACATAAGGTAAATCCACACTATCAAATTAACTTAAATATTTTAACAAAGTTGATTTTTTTAAATAAAGAATAAGTCTTAAGCTAGCCCTAAGCTTTAAGCTTTAGGGTAGTCTTAAGTCGTAACTAGACTTAAACTAGCCTGAAACCTCAAGCTAGATTTAAACTAACCATATACTTTAAGTTATCCGTAAGCTTAAGGCCATCCTTAGGCCAATTTTGAGCTTCAGGTCAGCCTGTTACGGGCAAAATATATTAAATAGAATAGGGCCCAAACTCTCTCGAGAGAGAGTTATAATTTTATGATCTGGAGGAGCCAGTTTTTTATATCACCTTGCTTCTCCAGAGCATTTGCATCTCCCCAAAAATTAATTGCAAATCAGTCAGTGTTTAGTTGTTGAGTGTGCCACATTGGCAAATGGTGTTGTGTGGTTTTTTCCTTTTTTTTCAGATTATAAGTACTTGTGAGTAGAGTAAGACATTCAGAAAGGAAAACCAGGGAAAAGAGCTCTCCAAAGTTTCCATAAGTAGTATTAATAATTGTGGTGTAACAATGTTTATGTTAAATCACCAACGTGAGTACATTAATTGCAATGTGAAAATTCGCTACACGAAAACGCTTTAAGCACTTTCCAAAATCCCAATTTCAACAACTCTCTGCTAGGCTGAAAATTTCCCAGAAGAGAAGCCCCTTCGCTATGCGATGGAGTAATATATTCGTGAAACATACCTCTCACACCCACAGAAATTATATGTCGACAAGACGTAAAATCCGAGGGAAATTCTTCGGAAAATCTCTGTGGGTTGGCAGCGCGAACGAAAAAGGGGAGAACGCAGGAATTGCACTAATTATGTGAACAAACTCGTGCTTCTGCGAAGGAAACAATGACGAGGAGAAAATTTCTATGAAGCGAAAATTTCCTCAGCACCAAATTGGACCATTGTGGAACACGCAAGGGGTGTCTGGCGGTGCGAAAGTGCAGGAAATTTTTCACCTTGCCGGATTTGCCGTTTGCCTGGAGAAATTCCAACCAAGATCAGGAAATTGAAGTTGTGCGGAAGTAAATTTCTCTTCCATTCATATATTTGCGCGCGATGGCATTTTCCGCATCTGCGGGGGAGGGAGGAGATGTTCTATCGAGGATATTTTAATTGCTTAATTTGAATATAATTTTGTCGGCACAGGGAGGGTGGTTTGAAATTGCCGCCACGTGACGGTTATTGTTTGCAAAGAGAAAATGTATTGAGGCGCGGAACTAATGAAATTATTGTTCGGTCGATTATTGTGATTGTCTCTTTAGTCCTCGAGGACAACTGCTTAACCCCTTATCGGCACGTGTAAAGCTCCCCCACATCGCCGGTGCCATTTGAAATTGAGTCGCCGTGAAGAAATTAATCCCTCTCGAGATACCATTGTCCAATTCAATCGCCAATGAAGAAATGCTGAATTGGAGAGAAGTGATGTAAGCTGGCAGGATTTACTTTCGCTCCTACTTTTTCTTCCTTCACTCTGCTAGAGACAATATTAGCTTTTGCTCAGCAGCGAAACCACACAACACACACAATACCCGTTTTCATGAGGGTAAGGAAATCCCTCCCTGGAACAGTCTCGAAGGGTTTGAGCTTGGGTTTGAGGGACATGGCAGAGAAAGTCTGAAGATGAGGATGCGAGATTATGTTGTGTTCAACATTGTATAAATGTATACATTTGTATTCCAGTCATCGTTCATCCCCTTGCTTACCCGCCCACTTGCAGCGACCAAAAATAAACGAGGAAACTAACGAGGTAACATGTTCTCCCCCTGCAATGAACCTCCAACTCCCTGAACTTCTTTTGTGATGGGAAAAAGGACGGATGACAAGGCGTGAGAGGTGCACGTAAGGGTGGAAAGCGATGCAATAAATTACTTTCGAGGATTTTCAACTAAAAAAATCTTTAGAAAAAATTGTCGTAAGACGAATCTGCAGAGGTGTCTAAGGTAAATGCTGTAGACAAGAATGGAAAATCAGCGGATTATTCTGACTACAAAATTTACAAATTTTATAGGAGTTTTATCCCTGAATGATAATTTTAATTTTAAGTATGAAAACCAGAAAAGAGAAAAATCCTTAGACAAATCAGCAGAATCGTCTACGGAAAATCCAGTACACACATAAGAAAGTTCCCTGGAATTCCTGGAAATCATTTCAAAATTGCCAATTTTTCTCTCTACAGAGCTATCGCCTCTTTAAAGAATCCTATGAATTGTTCCCTTTTGTCACGTCTGCCACTTGCAGGCTCTTAGGGGGAGGGAAAACTCCCCGGGATGTCGTGTCTATGGCAGAAATCGTATTACAAACACCTTCGCTCTCATTCACCTGAACCCCTTCATTCTTCATCCACTAAAAGGCCTGTCGCGTCCTGAAGATTCGCGCGATCACGAAATACTTATTTCGTGGCATCACGCTGAGCCAGAGGCGATAGGATGTCTCAAATGTTGAACGGGGGAGGGTGAGGAGTTGAAGCGTACAATTGCACATGCGATGGGTAAAATAACACATGCTCTGGTCTCTTCAGTTTCTCCAAGGAATCGTGGCATGATTGTGTTTCATCAGGGAATCTATCATAGCATTGTCGGGAGATGTAATAATGTTAGAGTTAAAAGTAAAGATGGGGATGGTTTAAGTGGGTTTTAAATAGAATTCCCTATTCCTATCTATATTCCTACCAGCTCTGTCCTCAGCTTTCTCAACGCAGAGGGAACATGAAGAACTCTCCCCATAAGGATCCACCTCGAATTTCCTCCTCAAGGGGATGAAAGAGAATAGAAAGTGCACAAGATAAGTGTCTTATGAGTTGAAAGGTTCTCTTGTATTGCTTCTTATTGTGAAACTTTAAATAAAAGTGCTATAGCAGTTTAAATTAAACTCAAGAGTGATGACTTTAAGTTTTGAACCACAAACTTTCCATCAACATGAGTTACTCTTTCCCAAATGCGAGTGATGAACCTAATTGAATTTCATGTGCAAAATTTCCCTCTGATGCAGAAGAATCCAATTTGGAGGCGGTGATCGATGAGCGAGCTATTTTCGAATAACATCAATTTAACGTGTTGTCAATTCAATTTACAAGAATCGATTTGATCAAATCGTGAAAAATTCCGCTGTCGTGATGATTTTATTCCTAGTGATTTGGGAAAAAACACAGAGAGAGATTTATGGTTTGCATAAATAAAAAAACAAAGATAGGTGAAATTTTAATGGTATAAATAATAAAAATATTTTTTTAGGCTCCAAATTAAACAAATTTATCAAAAAATCAACAATTTTATGATATTATGTTAATTGTCTGCGTAATTTGTGAAAATAAATAATTCAGATAATTCGTGAATACATTATTTAATTTATCGAAGTCAATATTATTTATCACGCAAACGACGCAAACTATAAATTTTATTTTTGCAAATCAATAACATTTAAATATTTCAGAACAAAAAAATAAAATTTAGAAACATTTCTAAATAATGCTTCTCATATTTGTATCTTTAATACTGGGAAACTGTTTCAGATTCAAACATGAAATATATCAGCGGTGATTACTTTCACTCTCCTATTTTTTTCTACTCTCGAAGCCATAAAAGAGAATTGGTGAGCAATCTCTCACTGTACGATGAAAAGGTGAATTTCTTGAGTATTCCTCTTCAGAGGGAAAACAGCCCATTTGCTAAATTCCCAATACTTGCACACGAGAGGGGTTGGAACTGTACGTAAAAGTACTTTGCTGAATTTTATATGAAGATGGGAAAATGTGCCTCTGGCTCAGATGTTATATTTTCCGGCGCTTTTGACATGTGGGCGGGAAGGGCTGTTTCCCCCTATTGCAAATCAAACCTGAAACTCAAGTTTTCAACCGATAAAAAAATTCACCGGAAATTTTGTGCACATATTCAACACCCGAGGTGATTTTCGCTTCTCGCGAAAATTGGACAAATTGATTTAACAATTTAACATTCCAGCAAGAAGGAAATGTCTTGATTGCCATCCTGAGAGAATATAATGTACATCGAAATGGGGCAGAGGCTTTATCGTGGGTGACAATTTCCGAACGGAAAACTTTGCTCCACTTTCCATCTCTATTTTGGGAAATTACTGGCAAAGCAGGAGCCACAGAGACGAATTGAAATGAGAGATTTCGTAAAAGGTCACGGTGAAATGGGTGATTTTGCGGGTGGTTATCAGTCTCTTTGACCACGCAACGCCTATAAATTCCATCTGCATTCACGATATCAAATTAGAGACGGTATACATCATCGGAATAATTGTAATTAGAGTAATTACTTGTGTGGCTAATTGTGATAAAATCATCGGGGATGAACATTCGCCTGCCCACTCGTCTCCAATTTGAAGATGTTATCTCTTTTGATGTCTGAATAAATATATAAAGAGATGAAAGGAAGTGATTCCGCCATCGAAGAGGGTTAGTGGGTTTTCTCCTCGTGGCTCTGCAGGTGAAATGGAATTACACAATTTTGTTGCGTCAACTTTATACGAGAGAACCGAGAGAACTCTCCAGACTAACTCTATAACGAACAATTTCCGGTTCGAACTTTCGATTGATTTTCCCTCTGATTGTTCAATTTTCAACTGAAATTCACCATGAAGAGTGGAGAGTTCTTTCTCCTTTTTCCTTTAAATCGAACCGGAAAAAAGTCCTCACGGAAATGGAGAAAAGAATAGGGGAGAATGGGGACGCTTCGGACGATTGTATTTAATTTTTTACCTTAAAATGCTGTTTTCAATAGAAATTTAAAAAAAAAAAACAAAGACAAGAAGAAAAGGATTGGTGAGAGCGGGGATATTCAGACGAGGGCTACTTTTGAAGAAGCGTCGCTAGTAAAATATCTTGCAAAAACATTATTTTAACCATATTTTAAGCAAAAAAGTCGAGAAACTATTTTTTTAAAAGAGCTTGTAAAATATCTCTTAGTCCCTTCAGTTCAAAATTAGGTCATAAAAAGCAGTGTCTAAAACGCCTCTGTCTGACTGCCCAAGATTCCCCTATTCACTGTTAAAGTTAAATTGACGTGTTTCTTTTTACAAAATCCAGATGGTGAACTTTAAAGAAAAATGATCTGCAAAACATTCTTGCAAATTAAATTGTAAACGTGATTTGCCTCTAGAGACTTTCCAGAAAATACTCAGAAGTTTTCCATCAAGGACGGGTTTTCACGTTCTTCTTCACGGAATAAAATATTCATGCTCCTCATAAGCATGGAGTGTCGTGAAAAATTAAGGAATCTCATGTGGAATGCTTAAAATATTTGCGACGATTAATCAGTCTTTGTCAGTCTGATGGCAGAGAAAACTCCTCCGGCAGAACATCAGTGTCTCAATTCGGTGTTTGATATACGATTGACGGCCCCAAGGAGCGTCTCAAGGAAGGGAGGGTTCGGCAAAAAGAATAGATTGGTCCTAAGGGAGGCGTATAGGGCATTTTCTCTATTACACGTTACGCATCTAACAACGTTATAACTCTCCTGGATAACTCGTAATTCAGCAGAAAGCCTTAAAGCCACATTAAAGCATCTCGCCGAAATGCCCAACTCATGAGGGGGCGTCTCGCCTTTTTGCAAAATTTCACCGGCGACGGTAATGTAATTTGATTTTGGGGTGTAACATGTCGAAGGGTGGTTTTAATGAAGAACGTGCTTTAGGGGATTTTTCATTCTGAGGCCCACATTAATTTTCAAAAGGTAAAAAGGATCAACGGAAAAAGGCTATTAAGAATAAACAATTATGGGGTAATTGAAATTTCTTGCTGAGATTTCAGAAAAACTAAGGTCAAGATTTTTTACCCGAACGTGACTTGCCTTGAATAGACAAAGAGGTAATTTCCAATTTAGTTTTGGCCACAGTCTAATCCACAGGATTACGAGTAATTCTGTCTGATTAGCCAACACAGCAAGATAGAGAACCACCCTCACACCCCAAAGTGTTTCTTATTCATTAACATTCCACTGCATTTCTTGGAAGTCGCCCCCGTTTTCTAATAATGCACTCGTGATGAAATATTTAAATGGAAAATTAGAGCAAGGCTATGTGGGTGGGCTCTTAACCTCCCACTCAAGAGAAAATATATAATTTTCACTATATTTGAGATTTATATCAATTTCTTTTCCGCTTCTCTCTTTCAGGATGGCGGGATTCCTTGCTGTCGCTTCCGAAAAAGTGGTTGTCTACAACAGAGGGCACCGACGAGTTTGGCTTTCCCGAAGTAAGTATTGTAACCTCGATGGAATTATTTAGTGTGTCGCTCTGAGCCATCACACGCACACGCCTTAGAAATATAAAGACATTTCTTTGAGCGGAATAGATTGTAATGCAAAGTAGGGCGTCAATTCTGAAGACTGTATCTCCCAAGAGTTTAAGTCCCTTCAATGGGTGATGGGAGAAAAGGCGAAAAGGAATTTCAAGTGCTTCCCTCAAGAGTTAGAGGGGGTGGGATTCTTGTTAGAAAGAAATTTGCACTCAGAAAATTCCTTCTCTTAGAAAGAATGTTGAACATGTTTGATTAATTCTCAATTTTGTGTTTCTTTACTGATTTCGTTGAATAATTAGATTTGTTTTCTACTCAAAAATCTTTATTAAATCTAATTTATTACGAAATATTAATTTTGAAATCAAATTAGTCAAAGCTTTGTCTTTTTTGCTTACTTATCAAGGGAGAAATATTATGTTTAGAAGTGATGTACACCTTCGTAACTCTAATAACTACGTCTTATTGGGAATAAAACAATTATCTTTTCATATATCTATGTATTTTTAAGAATTTATTATTGAAATCATTTGAAAATGGGTTTTAAAGCGATTCTAATGAAATTTTGAGTGCAAAAAAAGCTGAGAAAGGTGTCTAAAATATTCATATTTCCCATTCTCATGGAAAAATGAAAATGTGGTGAAAATATTCACCCCATGTCATCATTCAAGCTATCTACCACCTGACAATTTCTCACGGAAAGATGATTAAAATCATCCCCAATATCCTTGTGGAAATGTCGAAATCTAAAATTTCCTAAAAACCCACCCAATGTTTAAGATAATAAGTGAATATTTTAGCATTAATTTTTCACTCATATCACATCAATTAAGGCAGAATATCTCGAGGGTGTTTAACCCTTCTTGGATCGATGGTGATTGTAATTAAATCAAGATCGTTACATCAATTTGCCGAGGGAGTGGCTCGCAGAATTAAGCCTCTCGCCCTTGGATGGAGCAATTTTCCTCATTTTGTGATTACCCACCCGCAAAAAAGTGATGATAAATGGCTGAAGAAGTTGATTAAATGTCTTTTTTGTGGTAAAATGTGTCACATCGCCTTTAGCATGGAAATTCTCATTGTGACTACAATTAAACAGTCATCCATCAAATTCTTATTCTCATTTTTTAGGATCAGAACTACCCACTCAAAACCCTCTCTATTCAATTGTTCGGAGCATGTACTCTCTCGGTTCTTTTTTACTGTGAAGAAAGGGGTACCTCTTTCATGTTACCGAGCATTATTAAATGATTTTCATGCTCGGCTCTGGCAATTGTATTTCTCCAGGCGATGAAAAAGTCTATTCAGCACACAAATACAACAAACATACGAGGGTGTTCTTATCGATCGCTCACCTCTCTGGTTCACCTTCGCCCCTGCGCGCCCTTTGACCTCCTCATCCAAGTGCCTTGCATTGGAAAATTTCCTACATACGAGAAATATTATCCGAGAACTTTTTGATGACCTTTCGCGCTAAATTTGCATTTGATTTTTAACGTCAATTATTTCGTTATAAGAAACCTATTTCGTGCGGCGTCCATAATCTTAGGTTCTATATAATTATGGTGTTGGCACACGGTAAAAGTTCTGTTAACAATTCTTAGTTGAATTGCTCATTATTCGGGTTTTTCAGCTGAAAACCATCAAATTTTCATCAAATAACATTATCTTCTACATTACAGAAGAATCTCTAAGAAGAATTTCTCGGAAAAACCAAATAAAAGTACGTAACGTGCCCCTCTTTACTGGCTCATTACAGAAAGTACAAAAAAAAAACGATTTCCATAAGAAATGCAAAATTTTTTTCTCCAAGTGCGAAGCCACGTTTTCCACTCAAACCAAGATAACCCTGAAGCCAATTAGGGAGATTTTGCAAAAGAAAGATTTAGCTTCCGATCAAATATTAGCACATTCCATTGAGGGATTTTCTCCACTCTTGTATTTGTTCAAATATTGAGTGTCTGCGAGGAATTTCCCCATCATCCATCGCATACAATGAATTCATCAATTGACCGAGAGATTTGATGGGAAAATCTCCTTGGATGCGGTGATATTTGCTCGCATTTGATTTGCAAATTCCCTCCCGAGAAAATCTCCCAGGGAAATGGGAGGAAAGTGCCGCATTCTATTCAAACGCTCCTGGGTAGTTTGAAAAATTGAGAAACTTTCCAAGACTCTTGGGTAAGAGGCCATTGAATACAAGAGGAAATTTAATTCCGTCTCGTACACGAAGGAATTTTCTCAAGTATCTCAACAATGACTTTCTTCGTTGTAGGAACTACCAAAAGTACCTGTACCACCGCTAGAACAGACAATGACGGAGTATCTGCGTCTGCTGGAGCCAATCCTCACGCCGCAGCATCACGACCGCGTGAAGGCGATCGTGAAGCAATTCTCCGCACCAACGGGTCTCGGTCCCATCCTGCAGCAGTATTTGATCGAGAAGAGGGAGGAAGAGGCGAACTGGGTAAGAAGACTTTATTGTTATCTACACACATTGCACAGCACTTCCTAAGGAGATGAGACTTAGGCCTCGAGAATTACGGGCAGAAGCAGGGATTGTCATGAGGTGTGTCAGTAACTGGCGGCGGGCCGAAGTCTGGGATCTCTGCGATTGGTGGCTCTGGTTGAGGCCAGATCTCAATTGGTGGGATAGGTTGAACTGGTGGCTGATTGGCTGGAGGTTCGGTCCATTCTGGATCTTGGGGCGGATTGCAGGGATCATCTTGCCAGCATGGGGGGCACTGGGTAACTGGGCAACACTCCTGTTGGGGTCCGTGTTCAGGGAGATGCTCGCCGATTGGGCCATCAGGGTTGTGCTCGGGCCAGGGCTGGTTGGGATGCTGAGGTGGTTGAGGCCATCCCTGATCGGGATTTGGGGGTAGGTGAGGTGGTTGGGGCCAGTCATGCTCAGGCTCGTTGGGATGTTGGGGCGGTTGAGGCCATCCCTGATCAGGATTGGGCTGGGGTTGGGGCCAAGGCTGATTAGGATGTTGGGGCGGTTGGGGCCATCCCTGCTCAGGATGGGGCTGAGGTTGGGGCCATCCCTGTTCAGGATGGGGCTGAGGTTGGGGCCAGGGCTGTCCGGGATGCTGAGGCTGCTGAGGCCAACCATGATCTGGGTTGGGTAGTCCAGGCTGTTGTTGGGGCCACTGAGCAGGTTCAGGGTGTTCAGGAGCAACCTGAGCTGCAGGTTGAGCCCTGCAGATTGCGGACTTCTTCCACATAGCCTCCTCCACGCATCTCTGTTCATCGAAACTAAACAAGAAAGAATCGCGACAGCCTACATGAACGTATTCCTCTTCGCCTGTGCAGAGGAAGTAAAGACCGTTGTCGGAACAGTCTGGATACAGGACCCCTATATTATCGGCCGTACAATGGGGCTTCTCATGGAAAACTGGGGCGGCCTGAGCCCCCAGGAGTGCACAAAGTGCCACGACGGCAGCAAAGACTACAAAAGGGGAAAATATTAGCACTTCTTAGTCACAACTTTTAATCCACTTGCTGGTTACCTTTCATGTTGTTTGTTTCACCACCTACGCTTCTTTGAACTGACCATAGATGAGTGCATGGGGTTTTTATAGGGCCCGAATATGGCTATCATATCTTGCACTCATTTCACGTGAACATGTTCCTATCACACTTATTGTGAGCGATTCATTACCCTCGAATGATCATCGATCATCACTGGCTTGTCCAACCTGCCGAAGGTTCTACGCTTCTGAGGTGGCGGAGCCTTTAAAAAAAGACAATGACGAGGAATTGCAGTCTGGTGTCTGGCACTTTGCCACCCCGGTTTGAATTTTAAAGTGAAACAACCCCGGTATAATCTCATTAATTTTTCATCCCTGCTCAGAGGCAACGTCCCAGGAGAGTGAGGGATGCGTGTGCTTCAGCACAAATATTGACTCAGTAGCTGGTCCTCCGCAATTCAAGAATGGGTGCTCAGCCAACAAAAAGGGGTGACGATGCGTTGGGATGCCTCTTGTTATACTTGGCATTTGCTCTCCCTCATTGTATATTTGCTCTTCAAATACGAGTCACATCCCTCACATCTTCGATAAACCCATTCCATCATCTCTTCTGGGATAGGGATGTCATATATTTTGAAATTGGCTGAAATTTTCGAGAAACTTCCAATCAATTTTACGACGAAATGCATCGATTTTCCTCATTCCATCGTGCGTGACATGAAAATTGATAATTAATTGAAGTGTTTGCAGCTAAAGAGAGAAATGCGACAATTAGCGCATTCCTTCAATCACCCATCAAATTTGAACAATCTCGATGAGCAATCAACGTTGATTGATGAGCCAAAATGTGTATCTTTAAAAATACATCAATGACCTAATGGAATGTTGTTTCAGGCCTACAACTACTGGCTCAACGACATGTACATGGACGTAAGACTCGCTCTGCCGATCAACTCTAATCCAGGAATGGTTCTACCACCACGCAAGTTCACAACAGTCCACGATGTAGCTCGATTCTCTGCCCGCCTCATAGATGGCATCATGAAGCACAAGGACATGCTTGACAGGTTCCTAGACTACCATCTAAGCCCAACACCTACTAAACCTGTTTATATCTTTATAGCGGAGAACTCCCTATTGAACGCGCAACGTCGCGGGAGAAAGGTCAACCCCTGTGCATGGCTCAGTACCACCGACTGCTAGGCTCCTGTCGTCGTCCTGGTGATCCCAGGGACTGTCAGTATCTGCCTGAGAGACGCACTGATCAGCACGTTATCGTGACCTGTCGCAATCAGATGTACTGCGTCCCGATCCGTGCAAGCGATCGCGGTCAGTTAACAGAAGACGAAATTGCGTCCCAACTGCTATACGTCCTCAGTGATGCTCCTTGCCTGCCGGCCACTCCCCCACCTGTTGGACTCCTAACAGCTCAAGCACGCAACGAATGGGCTCATGACAGGGAAGCTCTGCTGGAGGATGAGCAAAATGTTCGCAACATCGAGCTGCTCGAGCAAGCTTTGATACTACTATGCTTGGACGAGTCCCTCCCAACCTCCTTTAACGCTCGCATCGCCAACGGGGATCCCATGATTGGACACCACGTGGCCGGCAGAGATGAGACCAATATGGAGCATGAGATGATTCATGGCGGAGGAAGCGAGTACAACAGTGGAAATCGTTGGTTCGACAAAACAATGCAGATAATCGTTTGCAACGACGGAACGTGGGGTCTTTGCTATGAGCATTCAACGTCCGAAGGTATAGCTGTGGTGTTGCTGCTTGAGGGTATCCTGAAAGCTATTGATGAAATGGGTGTTGTAGAAGAAGGAGTCGGGCAGCAACATCTTCCGCCTCCTGAACGCTTAGAGTGGATTATAAAACCTCCAATGCAACGACGCTTGCTCGTTGCCGCTAAGTCGTTCGATCAACGCATTGAGGACCTCGATTTCTATGTTTATCGCTACAGAACGTATGGGAAGTCTTTTATCAAGGCTTGCCAAGTCAGTCCTGATTGCTTCATTCAACTGGCTCTGCAGTTGGCTTATTACAAGTGAGTGTTAGGAAAATCCTAGATGGCGAAACTAGCGTGACTAAGCTTGCATTACAGACTCTATGGGCACCTGGTGAGTACTTATGAAAGCGCTGGAACGAGAAGATTTCTCCTGGGACGTGTTGATTGCATCAGATCAGCAACTACGGAGGCTTTAGAGTGGGCAAAGGCCATGTGTCAAGGGGAAGGTCCGAATGTCCCTCTAGAAAGCGATAAAGAGGATGATGACAAGGATGCCAAGAAAGTCACTTTCAGCATCTATAGCGTGAGTTAACATCTAATGATTTCTCGCTATAAATCTTTAGAATTTTCTTTGTGAACTAGCAGAAAGATCACTTGAGGGAGCTCTTCAGATGCGCCGCTGCTCGTCAAACGGAAATTATGGTGCAGAATATCCTCGGACAGGGCATCGATATTCATCTTCTGGGCCTGAGAGAGGCATGCAAGGACCGTGGAGGTCCTCTGCATGAACTCTTCACAGACGATAGCTACAAAATTGCCAACTGTTTCCTCCTGTCCACGAGTCAGGTATTTCCTCAAGGATTCTGCACGAAATTATTTATGTAAAGCATTCTCAAAAGCACTGTGATGGCACTTGTGATACGACAAATAAATATTTATTTTACAAAATGCACATTTAGCACTGCACTTCATGGTTTGAGCACTTCTGAAATTGTTCTACGAGTTTATGTAAGTCGATTTTATTGATTTTTTATGAGAATTAAGGCGAAAGCATACGGATACAAATGCAATGAGATTTCTGCAAAGGATTCATGAGTATCTTTTTTATATTTTTTACTCACTATTAAGAGTGGTTTTAAGTCACTTTAAAGAGCTACTAAAAGTGGTTAAAGGTTGTTTCTATATATTTTTATTTACGCGTTGGTGCATTGCATACTTTATATTCTTTCTGAGTTTTAAACTCTCCCATAAGAGATGTTTTTGAAGATCGCATTTTCTTATTTTTTATAGAAAGGTTTTTTTTTCCTGGCAAAAGTGAGACATTTTATGTAACTTTAGACCAACTCCTTGAGAAGAACAGTTGACAATTTCTTCACGCTTATTCCTCCTAAAGGAGTTGGTTTTGAGTTAGGTACATACGACGCTTTACTTCGGCCAGAAAAAAAAATAGAAAGAAAAGTCATTTTTTTTTGTTTCTTAAAGTGATTAAAAGTCTAAGTTAAGAAAAGTGACTGATTCGACAATATCCTCTCTTTTATAGTTTTTCCTTTTAGAAATCCTTCAAAATGTCAAGGATTTTATAATTAAAAATTCAATGATTTTGTTTTAGAAAGACTATACGAAAGTACCTACATACGAATAATCTGTAAGATTAAGCTCACAGAATTATTATCGTGTGCCTGCACCTTTAATAAAAAGACACAAAATTCTCATTTTAAACTTTTGAAAATAAATGTGATGCTTTTAGGGAAAACGTCTCAATGGAAAACTAATAAAGTTGGTATTATAATAATATCAAAGGCAACAGAAAGCTCTCGAGAACATAATTAATAACGAAATATACTCTCACATTTCTCTGAAATTAGCAATTATTTATTCATTAAAAGAGGATGCAAGTTTCACAAAATTTCAAAAGAGACAAACAAGAAATCCTATTAAATATTTAATTTAGTGAGAGGAAAATTTTTCATCGCCAAGGTAACAGTAACCAAACTATTTCTGGAAATTTTTGGGATTTTTCGTCAGGAATATAGCGAATTTATGATGATTCTTAATATCATTGCTTTTCGAAGGTCGCCTGTTCAACGGATAGCTTCATGGGCTACGGACCGGTAACCCCTAAAGGCTACGGTTGCTCCTACAACCCCTACCCCGATGAGATTGTCTTCTGCATCTCATCCTTTTTCTCAGCAGAGAATACAAGTGCTACGCGATATGCCAAGTCTCTGCAGGATTCCCTGGACATTATGCGTGATCTGCTATCTTCATAAATTACTTTTCCCCTTTTAAAACTTGAAAAAAACGCTTATTTAAACTCCTTTGAAACTTCCTAAGAGGAAGACTAAAAGAAAAACACGAATCGAAAGCTTTACAAACACGTGAGAAAAGAAAATTAAGAAAAAAAAGCTTGTGCAACAGAATCAGATTCTGAATTGAAAGAAAGAATATTTATATTTATTCCTATTAGAGAAAAATCTATTTAGTGTTGAAAAGAGAGAATTTATTAGTGTTGAAATTATTTATTCTATATAATATTGCGTTAAAACTTTAAGGAATTTTTGAAGACACTTTATGAAGAAAATTTGTGGAATGAAAAGACAAAAGACATTTTATGCCTTTTCACTGCAAAATTGTATACATGGACAAAACCAAAGATAAAAAAAAAACAATTTTTGAAAGAGGATAAAAAGACATGAAACCGAAACATATCAATAAATAGTGTTAGACACAATTTTAATGAATAAAAAAGGTTTTGGAGAATTATCTGAAAAAAAAAACGAAATACATATCATCAACGGAGATTTTGTAGTTAAGAAGTGACACTCTTAAGACATTTAAGAGTGACTTTTTAGATGCCTAAAAGTGTTATATATTATACAAAAAATATGTGCATAAATAGAAATGTTTACAAAAAAATAAATGAAAATTGAGTGTGTAGTTGTAGATAAAAAGTAGAAAACCACTGCGTGTATTAGCAATATCACAAATTCTAGTTTAGTAGCCACCAACAAGACATTATTAATGAAATATTTATTGAAAAGAGTTGTATTGGATGTTTTTAAGTGGACAAAAAACATTTTCTTGGGCCCCTCTAAGAACAAAAAGAAAAAACTACAAGAAGAAATCCAATAAAAAAAATTACAAAATATTATTGAAAATAAAATTTGTATAGATGTACAGTTTATCGCTTAACTCACGCAGCTTTGTCGAAATAATAATTTCCAAAAAAAAAAAATCTTCTGCGTCTGTAACGCTCTAATTTGCTCTGTGTGTGCACCTAATCAAGATAAAAGAATCACTAATAGCGCAGAAAAATTGTATTTTGATGATTAAATACTTAGATAAAAAAATAGAAACATGATAAAATATATTAGATTTTAAGTTTTATTTTCAAAGTTCATCTCCTCGAAGAACCCATGCTAAAACGCAAAATAACATTGAAAGCATATTCAGACACAAAAGTAAAGAAATTAGCAATTGTGTTCACGAGAGATGAACGCCCGCACAGTAACTCTTGTCCATTGATAAAGAAGTTAGAGTAGGAAAAATGAAAATATAAAATAACCGCATAGTAATAGATAGTAGACATTATTCTTAGATCTAGATCACAGATGGAGTCACCAGTGTATAACCTAAAAAAAAAAAACATTGTGAAAATACTCAATGGAATTTGATGAATTGGCTGATAGAGAGACCAAAGTTCCTACATGCGAATGAAAGACAAGCTCATTCATCGAATTCGGCAGCAGGAAATGCTTGTAAAAAAGAAAATTCCCTTTCAGTTATCATTGTTCTTAATTGTCTCATTATTGGACTAATCACGCTCGATGTATTAGTGAAAAATAGACTACAGTCAATTTGAGATGTATCATAGGTCAAAACAGAAACATATTAACATGGCATTATTTAAGAATACGTAACCAAAAAAAGAGAAAAATTTGTAAATATCATTGAAAATAGTGTTGAATGTTGCTAAACGCTGTTTTCTGTGGAAAAGGGTGCCCCAGAAACATGATGGATGTTTCAAAAATGTAACCAATACATATCAAGAGAAAATACCTTACTCGTCATAGCTGTGTACATAGGTCTTAGCGGAGATTGTCAAGTATTAACTGAAACATATCATTAGCAGAGACATGTGTGAATTTAGCAGATAACGAAATGTGTTCTAAATATTTAGTCATCATAAAACAACTCTGTGGAAAGAGATGTAGTGGAATATAATAAAATATTTATTGGAATATATTGATGAACTGTGTTTTTTTTTTCTATTTGCCCAAAAACATCGCGAGACAAACAATTAAAGCCTTTAATAAGTCAAATAAGTAATGCTTATTAACCGCATTTTTCAGGGAAAGCCATTAAAATTTCATTCATAAGAATCTCTAAAGGCAATTTTTCGGAATACATTATTAGAATATATTTTTCAGAAACCAATTGATAATCAATTTTTGGTGAACATTTGATGCTTTTCCACTGGAAAATGTAATTTATCTATTAGCAGAACTTTTGCCATGTGACAGCATCATAAGATGATATACTAAAACTAAACCCATAAACTTTAAAGTTAAATTAATGTATTATACTTAATATATTATGATATTTAAAGCTCTCACCAATAAGGCTAAATAAATTTTGCAGGTCTGAAGAAGTTAAAGCAAGCATATAGCCAGACTTATATATACATATTTTATTTAAATTTAGTGCTCAAATGGCTCGAACGTATGAAAAGTTTTATACAACTTGTTTAACTTTGAATCTTTCGTTTAAAGTTTGACAAAATATTATATTTTTCGATTCATATCCTTTCATGATTGATTTTCAAGACTGGCGTCTTGGAAAAGCAAACAAATATGAGAAAATGCAAAAAATTAATTAGAAAGTACGAAGTTTTCTTTTTTGTACCAATTCTTCTTTAATTCATTTGGTATTGAAATTTGAATTTATCACCAAAGAATTCTATTGCGATCTCTCAAAAGAAGACGCATTTTTCCCGCTTATAAAATTGGTGGAAATTCAATTTTCTACCATAAAAATTTCGTCATTTTGAAAAATATGTTCAAGCGCGAAAACGGAAAATTAAACTTTGAGATAAAAATTATATCTGCTCCTACTCTTAAACCCTAATTGACCCTATTAATTATTCACTAAGAAATCAAAACTCTATTTTTTCCCGTTTAAGCAAAACTTCAGGAGCGCAACACCAATTAAATAAATAGATAAGCATACCTTTTGGAATAATACCTTAGGTTTTATAGCTAAATTCTTTATCATTTTGTCCAAAGGGACCCTTTAGTCTTTACGAGGCTATTGAGTGTCCCCGCCAAAAAAAAAACACTAAAACATTCATTGAAAAATAATCTTTATTGCCACTCTCAGCGTGTCTCAACTAACTTTTGAATATTTTCACAAAATTACCAAAAAAAGAAAACCTCTTATTTTTTTTGTTCTCACAATAAAATACCATTTTTGTGTTGTACAAAATAATTTCTTGAACATCGAATAAAATAGGCACAATTGCATTAAAATTATCTACGAGACTATATTATCAATTCACTTTCTGAGCAAACAAGACTCTCTCTACTTAAAACAGTGTATAGGTATAAGAAGTATCGGTCACGTGTGTCTCACATTCCTGAGCTATATAATAAAATCAATTGAATAGTGATAAAAATGCCCCAAGAGCAAAACCATAGAGAAGAAAAACAGACCGCATAGAAGTATTGATTAACAATTAAGATAGTGTGTAACGAATAAAACTAACAAATATTAACAGTGAGGGAAGTACGTGGAGGTAAAGTTGTTCAGGATTTGGTCTTATTCTGTCTTTTGGATCGTCTGATGTCTTGATGTCTTTTGTCATCGCACGAACAGTCATCCTCAAGACCGACCTAATGGAATAATAAAACAGAAGCGCCATAAGCAACCATCTAATTCTATCTTAAACCAAGAATTCGTCACGTAAAATTAAAGAGTTCGAATATTAAAGAGTTCGAATTTTGTGGATAAATTGCTTTAACTTCTAACTTTTGAGAAATTGTCTTTAATTTAGAATGTTTGGAACCTGAAATTATAGACACTTACCTTGCAGAAGTTGTGGAACAACAGCTCATTGGCCGATAGACGTGATTTTGGATCGTGCTGGAGGCATCTGTTCAGGAAATCATGTCCCTCTTGCGATAAGCTATCCGGCGCCTCAGGAGTCTCTCCCATTCCCACCTTAAACATGATCTGGAAATTTGAGTCGAACTGCGCCCATGGTCGCTATTAAAAAGAAAAAAAAAATGATTAGTAAAATACGCATATGGTCCTGGCCGCCGCGCGCCAAAGTGTGATAGTGTTGTTGATTAGTAAAAATTCCACAATAATTAGATTTGCGTCTCGGCTAAATTATATCCTTTCGGGATGATGTTTTTACTATGAATAAACATCTTTAGACAAGTCAATAGACCATTTCGACGATTTCCTTTCTAGAAATTAACTCGTCGACAAAGACTATAGACCCAACATAAAAAAACCTATTCATAGCGGAGACACAAACCAACTTTACTCAACCAAATTTTGACTCACCTTCCCTGACGCCATTTCTATCACCACACACCCCACCGACCAGATATCTGCCGCCCTGCCGTGTCCCTCGGTGTTGTTTTTCGTGAACACTTCCGGTGCCATATAAGCTTGCGTTCCCACATATCCCTGTAACTCTCCTGGCACCGTTGTGTGAGTCTGGAGCTTCACGGCGGAGCCAAAGTCACCCAATTTGAGGCAATTGGAGCCATTTGTGAGAAAAATGTTGGCAGTCTTCACATCCCTGTGCACGATACCGTGCTTATGGAGTTCACCCACAGCTGAGAGAAGTTGTGCCGTGAAGCGACGCGTGAGGCTCTCATAGAGGCCACCGGACATCTCAACGAGGCTCTCAAGAGTTCCCTCAGAGCACAATTCCATGAATATCAGCAACTCCTCCTATCAGGGGACAAATAATATAGAGTAGTGATAAAATATCGCTATTATTTTGGTATTTTTCAAGTGCTCATTAGTGATTAAAGCGTCCCTATAGTTTTGAATATTCTAAACGATTATATTCAATGAGGATTTCACAAGTATCTTGAGTTTTAAGTATTTTGATCAGAGAAAATGAAATTTTGAATAAGAAATGATAAAAGACGGTACTTACCCTATGAATCTCAACTCCGTAGTACTTCACGAGGTGCTTGTGGGTGATCCCTTCGAAGATCTTCAGCTCTTCAGCCACTCGCCTTATGGCTCTGTTCTCTCCTGGCTGAATTGTGATCTCCTTCATAGCCATTAGTTCTCCAGTTGAATTGTTCACAGCTGTGTAGACCTTTCCGAATCTCCCCTGTCCAATCTACCGACAATATTTAACCCATTAGTGATCACAATTAGGCATTTTTTTTATTAATTAGATGCAAAATATTATTTTCACTGACCTTAATGCCTCGATGCCATCTGAATGTGACACTCCTCGAGCGAATATGGACCTTGTCACACGTATTGAGCGACTTGACCTGCCCAATAAGATTCCTCTCCCTCAATTTGCTCTCCAACTCCAGATCCAACCGATTCACTGAGTCTCTTACGCGAATCTGCCTCAAAGGCTGCGTAAAATTTGTTATTTGCGGCACAACGATGGAAATTCCATTCGTTGACGTATCACACGAAGTCTGCTTCCTGATCATGTCCGGAGAATCCGGAGTACTGGTGGGTGACAATCCCACCGCCTCCTCTCTCAAACTCATCTGAGGCATCAGATTCTTCTGTGATCCAGCCGATACATTCATTTTACTTGGCGTAATTTTTCTATTAGCCGGACTCGTTTTCCTCGATCTCGGCGACGGACGCTTCCGCTGAGGTTCAGTCGTGATTCCAATGACATGTGAGATGCATTTATCCATCATCGCCTTCATCTCTTCAAACTCCTTCTCATTCAAATGACGCGAATTGGACGGATCACAGGCGATTATGAGAAAATCAAAGCCCTGAGCTGCCCATCTTGGTCTCAATCCCCTTCCTCTCTCGCATCTCTCCATCACGAATCGCATCCACATCTTGGCGAATCCAATAATTCCCAGCGACAAATTAAACTCACATTTGCTATCCTTACATCCCTTTGTCTCCGTCATCTTCACCAAATCCCGATGATATTCAAAGCCAAATTTGTATCCTTGATGGAGGATTTCACGAGATCTCGTTAGAACAGCCGCCTTGTCCACTTCATCCAGATCCGCAATGTGTTTCACATGACATCGTTCCTCCACCATTTCAATAATAGTCGTCAATTTCTCTCTCACTTTGAGCGCATCCCGCTTCAACACGGTGATCGCCTCCTTCACTTCCAGACACACAACATCATCCGAACACTTGCTGAGGAACTCCTCACTGTGATCACGATGGAAGTCAGAATGTTCAATATCACGAATCAACGCTTTTGCGAATGCCATCACCTTCACCGCTCGCTCACGCTCCTCCGTGAACAGAGACTGGGTGGCCCGACAAATGGCCAGAATCTCCCATTTGGAGGCCTCTCCATGAGCCGTCTCATCGATCTGATCATCCAACTCTGTCGCTCGCGTCACAAGACGCACTCCAATCGCCCTCAACAAATTCCTCACGATCATGCAGAATCTCCTGGCAGCGCTGGAATGCTGTCCAGGAATCATTGGACACACTAGCTTCGTGAACATCCACTCCTTGTCCAGTGCTGATCTCTGATGACCCTCAGGCGCCGCAATCAACACCCATTGCTCCACATAATCCAAATACAGCTCCATCACTCTCTTCACCGTCTTATCAAACTCCTCCAGAATCCCAATATACTTCTCCAATTCCGGCTCCTTTTCGCAAAGCGCCGTCGTAATATGTTTACTGTATCGCTCGCGATGCGTTATCGCCAGAATCAATCCCTCCCGCAACTCCTTCATCAACTGCTCCAGACTCAGCGGATTCGGCTGCATTGGGCGAGTCTCGAGGCGTAATCTCAGAAATTCATGAATCACCTCCATCGGAATCAGAGACAAGAAGACAAAGGATGGAACATACGAAGGCAGAGCCAATTGCTCAAACTCTGGACTCCAGATTCCAAATCTTCGCAACTCCTCCTCTTGCTCCTTCTCAATTGGCGGCTCAATTATCGGGGAGTCCATTTCAAAGAGCTCACCCTCATCTGACTCCTCACTCCCGGGCTTCTCCAGAGTGATCTGCGCCTTCCTCAACACCACATTATGCAGCCGATGGAGGAAGTTGAGGGACTTTCCCAATCCTCTGGACTTCAACACATTCTCAATGTACTTCCTATAGGGTGAAGAGGAGTGACTCGTGGGTTCGCGACTGAAGAGATTCACCTCATTCACGAGCTTCCCAAAATCACCCACAGGCGGTGTTGGGGGCATGGGCATCTCCTTCGATTCACCCAGGGATGTTCCTTTGAAAAGTAAAAAAAATATGTATTAGAGTATACTTTAATTTGTTTCAATGCTTCGGCTTTTAATGAGTAATCTCTCTTTGATATTAGGATACTTATCCCGAAAAAGATAGGTAATTCGAGAAAAAAATACTTCATAATGTTTTTGCTTGTTTTCTTGTTTGCTTATGGACCAAATCAAATCGATAATGAACCGCTATTTGGTCTCAAATTTATATAAAGACCATAAAATTGAAAATATCTTCAACAGCACAAAAAATCAATTAATTTGAACTCACCACTGATTGTGCTGTCATTGGAACTGCCCGATTCATTCCTCTCATCCAGCGTAAATTGCACCTTCGGTGGCGAAATCTTCGCACACTTGGAGTCTACAGAATCTCTGCCCGAATCCACTGTGTCCAGCGACACTGTGGATAGCCGGTGACGCTCCTCAATGGCCACCGGCCATGCGAATGGCTCACTTTGCGCTCGCGCCATCAGCTTGCCCAGAATCATTAGCTTCAGCCTCTGATGTCGCGTGATATTGTACCACAGACACATCGCCTTCACTCTCCCCACAAACTCCTCACTCTTGTAGATCGGATAACACTGCCCGAGGGCCTGAGTGGACGGGAAAAGTGCCTCAGCGGCCTCCAAGCGCGTCAGCAACACTTCCACCTGCTTCATGGCCAAACCCTGTTGATCCTGACAATCGCGACAGTACATTGACAAACAGCCGGTACAGGGCTGACTGCCCATCATGGGATACCTCCCATCCTGAGTGGAACTCGCCGAATCCGACGCCATTCCACTGTCCGTATCACTCGCCACGCTGGAGGTTCGCGAGAATTTGGGCTGGAATCTGTACGACATGATCTCATTCAGCAGATCACAAATGCCCTGACGCGCAGCATACAGATACTTGTCCTGCTGCTCTAGCGTCCGATCCGCATGCCACGCCTGCAACTCCAGCCAGATTAAGTCTTGCAACTCCGTCTGATATTTGTACTCTTCATGGGAGAGCTGGAAGGATGAGAGATTGTCCTGAATTTTGTACAAGAGGGAGAAGAAAATTATAATGAAAAATAATATTTATGGATGTGACGAATGACTAGCAAAATTAAATCATACATGAAGCCATAGAATGGACTAAACAACTACACTGAGAGAAATTGTGGTAAGGTTTTAGACTCCGGATAGTAAACGCTACTTATGTATATAACAAAAAAAACTAATTTATATGATTTGCAATTCTAACATTTGCTGAATTTCAATGATATTTTGCTTTATCATGTTAAAATTTCTCCCAGTAACTTATTTCTTGTAGCATTGCTTTAGATATTATCTTTAAGTTTTAACTCTTCAGGAAAGACTCACTTTGTTATCCTGCTTATCCACGCTGCCGAGCTTGATGAGATTGGCGAATGTCTCGTGAAACTCCTGACGATTCTGGATCTTCGGCCTGTCCGTCTGATCCAATTTGAGATTGATCCCAAAGGCTGTTGGCGGAGCCGACATGCGACATCCCACGGGGCGACTCTGGACACTCATGTACTTATTTGAGCACTCAATCAGTGTCCCTCCAGCACCCACACACGTGGCATTGGTGGACGGTAGGCTCTCCGTGCGCTCCTCAATGCTGGCATTGCTCAATGGTCGCGAATGGCGATTCTGTAGCTGATTCACCGCCGCCGTGGCCATTGATGAGAGCTTTATCTCCCTGTCAGCCTCTCGTTGGAGCTGCAGGGTGCGCTTGTCCGTCCTCTTGTGCTCATCCTCCACGAACATCTCATTGAGGATGGCACAGTCCATCGTGTTGCGCCTATTCACCCTCGACCGTGTCATCCGGGCGGCATTCTTCCGACCATTTCCCTCCCTGGCAAGTGTTTGTCGATTAATCAAAATTGCTCAGATAACGGGCATTCATAAGGGAACATTATCTGGCGAATAGCACTACTAATGTTCGAAATATATACGCGAATATTGTAAATAACGTGAATAAAGAAAATGTTTCAAGTTTGGCCGTTTCTCCGTGTGTCCGTCTGCTATTGATCTAGAAGCCAAACGGTTGCAGATAGAGATTTTGGGTCTTCGGGACCCCCCTCCCCCCTAAAGTCGACCATGGGATCAGGACAAGGCCATTAATTTTTCTGAAAAACCCGGCCTTCCCCTACAAAATCATGTTTTCTGCTATATCTCGAGAAGTAATCGGGAGAAGTAAAAGCCTCAATTAGGACAATTAGGGAGTGCTAAATTTTGCAATCAGTTTTGTGGAATTTTTTCGCTAGCTCTCCAGATAAAACCCCCTTTCGAACATTCCAAGTGACTCACATTCTCTGCTTCCTGTCCCAATCTCTGTTCTTTATCTTGATCCTTGTTCGTGGCGGTGTGCTCCCGTACTCCTCATAGCGCGTCAGCAGGTCATCAGTTGATGAGACAGGTCCAAATTCACCACCAACTTCCACCCCTCTCTCCGTCTGTGGCTTCGTGCGAAACTCAACACTGCAAGAGACAAGAATGCAAACTGATCAAATACCCAGCCCCGCAATTTCCTCCTCGATATCACAATTTTGATAACAGAACTTTATAAGAATTGCCGTCAAGTGTTTGTGAGGCACTTCTGCCAAGCAAACACCTCAAAGCAGCCACCAGAGATTTTTATGATAATAAACTCCTTTATATCAGTGTTTGTGAGTTTAATAGGTCAACTCACGTTCTCTTCTTCCCCTTGAACTTCCTCATGATCAGTCGCCTAAGGAGCTCCCAACCGACAATTTGACTCCTCAAATCAATTTTGCGCGGGAATATTATTTAACACCAAACAGCGTTTCACCGGGAAAAACGATTTCTCAGCGGAAAATGACAATGAAACATCGCCAGAGGTTCTCTTTATAGATTCACCCATAGCTCAGCTTCGAGTGGATGAAATCCAACCAATTAGCATTGATAAGATATCTTTCGTAAAAAAAATAATATTTATTTATAGGTCCAAAATGCGATTTCCAATCGATTACAATTGTCCCGTAAAAGGATTTTTATCAATTCTTCTGCATTTGATTATGCCAAATAGAATAGACGCCAGTGATGAGTAACGTGAGGGGTTCATCAACCGAAATTATTAAAACACCGCGTAGTTGCTAATTAACTAAAACAACATATAGAAAAGAATTTTGGGTCAAATAGAAAGACAAAAAAAAACGTGCTGAAGTGTTTTATTTGCTTACTTCGTCTTCTTATTTACTCAAAAGTTTTTTTTTCGTTTTCACCATCTGATCTGAAACGGATGGTGTGGATTTGTATTTCGATATGCAAATAAATGAGATGCGAAATTCATTCAATTCATTATCTTTTGATACTCACGCTTCCATCAGCATTTTCTATTGTTATTTTATTTCTCATTTTTGAAAGAGAGAAAAAAAATCAGGAGAAATTAAAATTTCTAGAAAATTAAAGCGTTTTTAGGTTATTCACTCAGACAAGAATAAGGAAGAAAATCTTTGAATAATCCTCAATTCATTGAAGTCCTTGAAGCTTGAACCGTTAAAAAGTTTCTATTTTACGAAAATGCAATAGCTTTTACAAAAAAAAAACTATAAGAAACAGTGAATAATGGGAAAAACCTCGAATAAAGTCAAAAATATTTATGTATCATATTTGATACATAACGCTTAGAGGTTAGGTTAGCTGCTGAATCTTGTTCAAGAATGAAATAAGCCTTTTTTAAGTCCAAAACCCTAAATTTTGAAAATTCAATCCTTTTCAGTGGTTGAAATCTTCACAAAATGACTAAACTAACCAGCAAAATATACGAATTGCACAACTAATAATATCGAATATTCAATTCTTCACGTCCAATATTTTTGGGGACACAATATTTTTCGCTTGATAAACCCCTATGGAAAATTAGGAAAAGTATTAGTTTAGCAATTTCCCCAGGTCTTTCATCATTCCCAACCCAACTGGTCCTCATTTTGGCCTCCAGCGACCCAGCCGGCAGTCAGAGAAGCGCCTCTGGGAGGAAATAACCGGAATTCGCGCTTCGTGGCGCAGTGTCTCCTCTATTTAATTAATCACAATTATACACCCATCGCGATAGTGGCCAAATAGATAACGATAAGGAGTTGTGTGTGCTCTGGAGACTCCCCCAAAGTGAGTCTCGTCTCCGGGAATAGCTTCTCTCTCTCTGCGAGGCCGGTTGACTGGGTTTTTCCGCGCCGCCGAGGTGGGGGGAGAAAAGTGAGAGTGGCCTTTCCGGAAGCTCACCTCCCGCCTCAGTGTCGAACTAATGAGCCCTTTATGCACTGATTGATTGGACTATTTGCATACCTAATTTGATAATCCGCTCAATTGAAGTGGCAAGAGTGGGGCTTCCTGGACAAAATGTCCTGGGAAAGTCCCGCAGTTACGTCATTGGGAATTTGGGATTAGTAGCGGCGTAATTTCTCTGATTTTATCACACCACTTACACGGTCAGCTGTCTGGCGCCTTGTCGGGGTGCTTTCCCTAACCAGAACCCACGGAATTTGGGCAGAAAAACAGCCCGCAAAAAAGTGATTGCGCAAAAAAGTCACCTGTCGTCTTCTTCGCCGGAGCTGTAGTTTATCGTGATTCCCACACGCTTCTTCCAGTCGGGATCCGCCATTGGGGCACTCGGAGGACGATAGCACTAATTTTAGACACCGACAATCACCATTTTCCCCGATTTTTCACGGTTTTTCCGCACTCCAAAAAAACACGCAAATTCCACAGCACAAATCGACAAGTGGGACTGTGGGACACTGGGGTTGCCAGGTGTGTCCCACACCATGGCGCTGCTGTCGCGACTGTAGCGCCACTCGTAATTGTTTCCCGAGCGTCGCTGCGTTTGGGCGGAAGAGTTTGAGAAGTTTGTGAAAATCCTGCTGAAAAGCAACACGGACGTGTTGAAAAATAGTGAAAAAGTCAAGAGGAACATCTCAGCTACGAAGTGAGGTAGGAATTTTGTCTGGATTTATGGTAGTTGCAGTGGAAATGGGATGAAATATTTTGTGCTTGTTCATGCGGTCCTGCGCCATCTTGAAATGCGAGCCCCAAAATCTTTTTTTGCTTCCTTTTCCCTCTTTTATCGGCAACTTTCTGATCACTTTCTCTCCAGACATGGTTGGATCACGTGTCTACGTGGGTGGATTACCGTATGGCGTGCGTGAGCGCGATCTGGAGCGCTTCTTCAAGGGTTACGGGAGGACCCGGGATATTCTCATCAAGAACGGCTACGGTTTTGTGGTAAGTTGTTTCCGGAAGTCTTAAATTTTTCGTCCTACTAAATCTGTTTTATTGCTCTTGCAGGAATTTGAGGACTATAGAGATGCAGATGATGCGATATATGAGCTAAATGGAAAGGAATTGCTGGGAGAAAGGTAAATTGCTTTATATTTTTGAGGCCCCTCTTGGATACCCATCAGAGGGTCAGTGAATCCATTGAATGCCAGCTCGCCATATCAGGAGAAACTATTCTTTTGGAGGCGTTTTAATCTCTCCCGGAATGGTGTTTAATGACAAAATGTGACTCATTTTTGTTCACCTTAAAAACCCATTAAGTTCATCTGAATCTGAGAATCTCTACCATATGGCATCTGGCATACATTTCTTGGCTGACAAAAATTGTTTAAACTATTGATTAGATAAATATAGAGTTCACAGATACGTGTTTTGAGGCGGTCTGGAGGCAGAAATATACACACATACATTTATATATATATATATATATACAAAACCGATGGTTAATAATTGATCCTGATAATTCAATAAACATAGGTCTTCTTCCAGAGTCGTTGTTGAGCAGGCGCGGGGCCAGGCGAGAGGTGGGCATCGGGATCGATATGATGATCGTTATAGTCGCAGGGGACGCTACAGCGATAAGTAAGTTGATCTTTTTTCCTATTATTTTGAGAGCCTCTGAGGGATTCTAGACGCTCACCCATGAGAGACACATAATCTTGTTATGAAGTCATTATGGTAATTGGCTGACTATTATATGGTTGGAGGAGTATCTAAGTACAAGAACTAATTATAATGATTGGTAGTTGTCATTTTTATCAAGTTTTACCTTAAATTTGAGCTTTCAACACTCAGAATATCTCTAGAAATTGTCAAATCGTCTAAAATAATGAGTTGTCATGTTTTTTGGAGTCAGAAGTGACCTTGCTCTCCAGTTTTTGGGGCGCTTTAACGAAAAAGAGCCATAAAATTGTTGAGAAAGTACCAGAAAAAAAGCATTAAGCATTTTTCTGTGGTTAACTAATGAAAATGGTTCCCTGAATAAGAAAATTACGGTCAATTTAAATCTCAAAGGCTTGAAATGAAAACTTCTTATAATTTTCGCTATAATTTTAATTGAAAATGAATATGAAAAATTTACCTTTGACTTGACAAAAATTGTTTTGTTCGAGTGATTTCTTTTAAGATTTACTTTTGCTTTTTTCAGTTAGTTTGAATTCCTATTTTTCTGTCACTTTGACAATTGATTGCCTACGATTATAAGCGCCATGGCAGCCGAAGCAAGCCGAATGACATTTATGAACCACTTTTTGATGTTTAACATTTCATGACCTTTAAAATCCACTTAAAATTAAAGAAAAATCCCAA
The DNA here is from genome assembly GCA_918844115.2 of Phlebotomus perniciosus. Taxonomy (NCBI): domain Eukaryota; kingdom Metazoa; phylum Arthropoda; class Insecta; order Diptera; family Psychodidae; genus Phlebotomus; species Phlebotomus perniciosus. The sequence continues at coordinate 34,355 of CAKKOB020000054.1, forward strand.
ATTAGGTACTTTTTGTAAGTTCATTAACCTGAAAAAACTTGTTCCCAAAATTTATTTAAGTAAATATTTTCTACTTGTCTTTTTCTCTCCTGTTTATTTATATTATGTCTGTGTTATTCCTCTCTTTACAGATCATCATCTCGTTATGGACCACCTCTGCGCACGGAGTATCGCTTGATTGTGGAGAACTTGTCGAGTCGCGTGAGCTGGCAGGTAAATAACTCAGTGTTGTCGCCTTTATTTCAGTCCCTTTTATTTCCCTATAAATATTTTTATATACATATATATAAATTTATGCATATCATTTTTGATAATATCTCCTCCCCTCTCTCTTTGGGGGAGGAGAATTCGAACGAACAAACAAAAAAGTCTCTCGTGGGTCACTGGCTAAAGAGGTGGACTGGTGGTTACTCTTCCTCAAACTGAGGGATGTCTCGTGAGCAAAATGGCCCTGAGATGTGATGGACTCTCTCCGCTCCGCCGAAGTGGCAAATCTTCAGCTGTCCAGTTGTTTTCATGTTCTCAAGTTATCTTTCCATTCTTTCACAAAATGAAAATAATTTGTGTGAAAGGTGAAAGTTTATAAGAAGTTGATTTTAACAACAACAACAAAGTAGATCATTGCACCATTGAAGAGGCGCGACAGCTCAGACGAATCTGGTCTCCTCCTTCTGGTTGTCTTCTAGTGTTGATGGTTTTTCTCTGGTCTCTCCTCCCTGTGCGTGGTCTTCTGCTTAGGAGCTTTTCCAGTGTGAGGGTCAAATGGGTAGATCTATCTCGGCAACTCTTCTCCCCCTGATGTGGATGTGAACTGATATGAGTATGGTGCAATGACTACGATAATTTCGCGATTTAACAATGTTTTTCATTTACACACTTACTGTTTTATATTTATTTGTTTTTCTTTACTGTTCGCATAATCTCAAAACTTGAGGACAAAATGAAAACAACTGAAGTGGAAACTGGATGGCAAAAAAAAAGAGTGTGGCAATTTATTACTGGATGACAATCGTTAAAATCGAGAAAGAAAAACACACAGAATGTTGTGATAAAGCGCATAAATCGCAAGGAAGCGAAGCGTTAAAAAAGAGCCAAAATGATAAATGACAAAGAGGAGGATGGATTTGAGAACCAAAATCCCCGAACAGAATGTGGAGAAGACGACAGGCATTGATGAAAACTCAAATTTTGGCGCACTTCAGCGAATTTTTCATTTTGCAAAGCTAAAAGCCGAAGAGTAATATCATCGACATATTTTTGTTTTACAACTTCTATTCTGTTATTAAGTATCTCGTTGATAAGTCAATTGATTGCTCTGAGCTTATCGCGATTGTTACATAAAACGTTGAATGTTTGAGAATCAGAGGAATCAATTGCTTGTAATTTTCTCCCCCCACTTGGTTGAATTTTTCCCTAATCCGTTTGTGCATGCGAATATTTTACTCCCCTTGTAATTCAATTTTCACTCCTGCCCTAACCTAGCTTTTTATTAGAGCAACTGCTTTGGTTGTATTTATTAAAAAAAAAGAAAGAAAAAGAGGAAAAGAAGGAAAAAAGAATTAACATTGATAAAGAAACCAAATACTAAAAAAATGGATCTATTCTGGTTTAATACTATTTTCAATCTGAGACTGACATTTCATTTCACAGATCTTTACACCAAATGTCAGTTTGACAGATGTCAAATCTTTTATACTTTTTAATAAGCAATTTTCTTTAAACCAGAATAGATCCACTGAAAAAAACGCCCAATATACTGACAAAAAAGCAAAAAAATAAGAAAAGATCAAGAATTGAACATTAGTAAAAATGTTGTTACTATTAATGTTTTATTCAAAGAGAAGCCTCCTCTAATGTGGGGTCCGGGACCGAAAGCGGGACTGTGACTGTGACTGTGGGGCCCTAAAAACATTGTGGTGGCGAAGCGTGGTGCGATGGTCTAATCTAGAAAAAACAAAAAAGATAAGATGAGATGCCAAAAACACTGCCTTGCTTGATGTGCTTCTTCCGATGCGAAAAAAATGGTCTTCGATGCGCCCCCCAAAAATGCGTGACGTGAGAAGGGGGAGAGAGAGAGATGACCTGGCCTAATGGTGACTCTCGAAATCTCCTCCTCCGATGTGAGACATCTCAAACGACACTATCCAATTTGTAGAGAGACGCTTTTTGAAGATGTTTGGGTCAACATGCGACGCATGATGTTTGTGCTTGAGAGAGACGCCAAGAGATGGTGTTGGTTGTTTGGTGCCAAGAGAAAAAAAGAGTAAAATGGTCTTCAACCTGATCAGATGATCAACCAGACAAGTCATCCCACACACACACAATTCTCCTCCTATCTGTGGCCCTTTTCCGATGACGTGGCTGGTGAATCTGGTGAGCCAGGAGATGACCAAAAAAAAAGAAAACAAACTAAACGAGCCTCATTCCGCGCGCAAACTGTGTGGTTGATCGAAAGAAAGACAAAAAAGCCTTTTATTGTGTCCTGATGGGACGCGATAAGCCCTTGGTAGCGCTATAATGGTTATGATTGAGTCCGAAAGAGAGTTATAGAGGCTGATGAAAAGGTAAAATGCACATTATGTGTGATATTTAATAATAATATAATTTTTCCTTATAAAAAAAGACAAATTGCCGAGAGTTAATGACTGAAGAGAGCAAATTTTAACTTTGCACTCTTCCGTCATTGCTTTCCTCTTGCAAAATGATCATTTTGTTGTATTGATATAAGCAAATATGAGGCTCAAATGGTGATTTTTGTAGGTCTTTTTTTGTCTTTAAAATCATCAAATTTCTCTCGTAACAATAATTTTTTCACAGGAGAATGCTGCAATTTTGTATTTTTATCCAGAAATTTTCTTAAAAGAAAAGATAAACCATTAAAAAAAGAGTCGTAAGATCGTGCTAAAGTGTTCAGGAAGTATAACCTAATACACATCTCTCCATCATACTGAGGGGCGTTCTCTGGGCTTAGGGCGATGCTGCTGTGCGTGGCAAAACTCAATTCTCTCGAAGTGTTGGTCTCCTTCCCCCAAAGGGTCTTCAGCTCACGCTGTGTGCTTCCACTCTGATGGTCTTCCTCTTTCCTCGATGGGCCGACGACATCCACTCTGTGACACAGATGCATCTCTCATCTCTCTATTCCTGAACGTCTTTAGCATGATTACAAGAACGACAAAAGTATTTAAGAGAAAAAATTGCAGCCTTGTCCTCCCAAATCATCCCATATTTTTTTTTAATTTATAAAATAATAAGGACAGAGGAAATTTCTCAATTTATTTATAGTTTTTCTTTTTAAAATACGTTTTATTATTATTTTTTGTTAATTGAAAGATGATAAATTGGAAACGGGGATGTAAGGCAAATATTGTTCAGTGAGGCAAAATTTGTGGGTCCTTCAATGAATGTGTTCTAATCGATTTTCTCTCTGGTATGTTCAGGACCTGAAGGATTACATGCGTCAGGCTGGTGAAGTGACTTATGCTGATGCCCACAAGCAGCGTCGCAATGAAGGGTGAGTTGAATTTTTTATCCGTTAATATTTGATAGATTTTGCCAAGACCGAAATTAAATTGTAAACGTTCGCTTAGGAAATCTTTCAATGATGTAATGCTTTTTCAGACAAAACAGTCCCAAAAACTGAATAAAACTGCCCCAAAAAACGGTTTCATTGTTATCATTTTACAGATAAAAGCAACTTATCTTAAGTCAAGCGAAAAATGGCTCACAATTAGACCAAATAAACCAAGAGCAAGACGATGAGATAAATCTAGATCCAGAGTCACTCTTATATATTCCAAATACAAAGATCAAAAAATTTACGGTTTTCTTTATCATATCATTTGTTAATTACCTTTCTAAAAAACTTTTCAATAAGGCACTCCAGTTCCAGTACCTATTCAAATGTTGTTTTTGCTTAACAGCAAGATTGTCACAGTGAGGAAGACAAATATGCAAAATTTGTCCACCATCTATTGTGAAATTGGTTTTGAAATAAGGAAACTTGAAAACTCATGAGCCAACTCTCAAAGAAAGATGAGTCAAAACACTTAGCCATTATCTCGAGAGTATAGTTCCCATGACTGATGATTATAGTTGATCGTCAGCAGCTGCGCTTGAAAGCGAAAGTTAAAATATTGTCATTATTATTTATCGACTGTGTCAAGTGATTGTTGCATAATATTATAATATAGCTTTTTGACAATTTATTGATGAATATTTTAAACATGCATAAAATATTCGCACGAGATAAGAGGCTTTTGAATGTGAAAATGTATTTGATTTATTGTTTTTTTTCTCAACTCATCTTCTTTCTTTGCAGTGTTGTTGAATTTGCCTCCAGCACTGACATGAAGACGGCCATTGAGAAGTTGGATGACACGGAATTGAATGGGCGTCGCATTCGTTTGGTGGAGGATCGCCGATCGGGACGCGGTGGCGGTGGACGTGGTCGTTCACGCTCCTCGAGCAGTCGATCACGTTCACGCTCACGTAGGCGCTCTCGTTCCCGTTCGCCGCGTTCAAAGTCCCGAAGCCGCTCTAAGTCTCGCGGTCGCTCCAAGTCCAAGTCTCCGGTTAAGTCCCGGTCACGTTCCCGTTCAAAGTGAGTTTTAGATTGTCTTCTTTTTCTGTTTTTAGTACTAATCCTAAGATTTAATAAGGAAAAATTCTTTCCCGCGCAGGAACTCACGAGACAATTCCAAATCCAAGTCTCGCTCTCGTTCACTTAAGCGTGACTCCCGCTCACGATCGCGTTCGCTGAAGCGCGATCGTGATTCCCGTTCACGATCTCGTTCAAAATCCAACAACAGGAAATCCACATCGAGGTGCGTAAAAATGAGATTCAGATGGTGAAAAGGGAGAGTTTTTTTTTGAAATGATTGGATTTTCTAGGGATCGCTCTGATCGCTCAGAGGACAAGGATCGCAAATCTCGTTCGGAGTCACCAATAAAGAACAACGGAGGATCACCTGGACACAATGAGAGCATGGAGGATTAGAAGATGAGTCGTATTTGTTTATTTTTTTCTTAAACAAGAAGAAAAAGAAGGAGAAATAAGTTTGATTTAGAAGAAGATTCTTTTGTGTATGAGAAATCAAGCATATTGATTAAGATTTTAAATTTTGAGGTGGAAAATTTTTATTTTAACACAATGTTCAGTTTCTTATGCATTAAAAGACAAAAAGAAAATAAAACAAAGGAAATGGAATATAAATATATTTAATTGGGATTGAAATTGGCATTCTCTTGAGAATATATTAAAGTTCTGTCTAAATTTTAAATAAAAGGAGGAGGAAAAGGTAGAACTACAAAGTACACCATATATTAAAAAATAGTTAATATAGAAATAACTGTAAGAATGAATGAAAATAAGATCACTTTTAATTTGTGGTTTTACTATAATGAACTAACATTTATTTAGAACAGTTTAGCAATTAGATATTTTATATACAGAAAAAAACATCCGAAACGTTCTTTTTATGCAAGACATCTGGCTAACAAGGTGAACAAGTCCATAATTCACATTTTTTTCTCCTAATATATTATACATTTATATTTAGATATAATATTTATGGACTTTCCAAATGGATTTTCATTTTTTTTTTCTTTAATAAAAATACAAAGTAAGTTCTGTTTTAGATAGTCACTAAAGATGCCGATTCAGCAGATTGTATAACATGAATGTAGAGACTATTCCTTTTTTTTTCTACAACATAAGAGCAAAAAATTTGAAAAGTCGGGGATAGTTTTTAGTTATGGTTTAGTCATATAATACACAGATATGTAACTCTTCTACATAAATTACTAAGTGAGAAGAGAGATAAAGAGTGGAAATATGTAAACCTTTACTGTATAGTGACATTCAATGAAGTATACATTATTGGAGAAAATTGTAGATCTTTTTTCAAAATGTAATGATTTTTGTAGAAGAAATTTTGTATTTTTTTGGGTGCAATTCTAGCAAATTTTAATTTTTAGAAGACTTTCTCAATTAACAGTCTTCAAGTCTAATTGACACACATTTGTATCTACAAAAATTTATCCATTTTTTTTCTTTTTTTTTATAAAATGTCTACCACAAAATTTGACACAACATTGCTCTACAAAGAAGCTTTCTTTTTTTAACTTATTATATTTTTAAAGGCAAATTTTATTTTCACTTTGTCAAAATTTGGCTGAATTTCTGACTTGGCCCCTTCAACAATTTATTCTTTCGACAATTTGGATTTCCCAAGGGGAAGATAACTGGAAGAGCGTCATGTTTCCCCAAATGTTTGCATATGCGGATGACATAAATGTAATGGGTTAGAATGTAGTGGCGGGCAGGGATGCTTTCGTCAAGCTGGCCGACGGAGCGGAGAACAGGGCTCAGGGTGAACCAGGAGAAGACAAAGTATATGGTGATCGGCTCATTAGCACGGCGTTTTCATCAGAATCTCACTGTTGACGACTAAAACTTCGAAGTCGTCGAAAGCTTCAAGTATCTTGGACCGACTGTGAGCTTGGACAATAGCGTAAGGATGGAGGTGACAGAAAGGATCGCAGGGGGAAATAGGTGCTGCCTCGCACTTGCGACAGTATTACGGTCATTACTTTACTGGTCACTCTATCTCACCAATAACGTGAAAATAATAATTCGGAGACCCCGAGCGCTCACATGTGAGCAGGCCTAGTTCCTTAATGGGATGTTGCGCCACCGAATTATTTATTATTATGAACTGGTGAAGTTATATGATGAGCCCGATATTGTTGCCACCATCCAAAAGCGATATATCAACTGGCTGGGTCACATCCACCACATGCCAAATGATAGAATGCCCAAGAAGCTACTGAACTCTTTAACCCAACGATTATTTGAAAAAAAAATATCGTTGAAAATTCTGCAGAAAAACAATAGATTTTGAGAGAAAAATACCTAATGGAATCCTCTGATAAACCTCAGAGACATTTATGAATCAAATATGATACAACGTGAACTAAAGGAATTTTTCACTATAACTTGGAGGGACTTCCTACGCTATCAAGTCAGCCCAGTTATTTCCTCCTTGGGATTACCAGAATTGCACCCTTGATAATCTCTGATTTACAAATCATTTAAACCAACCATTCTCTTCTGCCTACTCTCACACGGACGCTCTCTCCAGACTCATGGAGCTCGTGATGATGTCCGTGGGATGATAACCGGGATCCAGCAAGAGTTCATGGTTGATACAGCCAGTTCCGCCCAAACAAGTGCAAGAGCAAACCGACATCTGATCATCCATATCTGGAGTGCAGAAGTTATGTTGTCCGGGAATCCACTTCTCGCTGATATTCACGTCACTCTGGTAAGCAAAGGTGTGTCCGGCGGCGATTTGGGCCTCTGCCTCCTCCCGACGAATGTCCTCGGCGTTCATCGTCATGAAGCGCAACACCAGCAGATTGATGCTGGCGGCCACAACGGCCAGGCCGAAGAGGATGAACACGAGACTCAGAGCCACGTAACCGGGCTTGTTGATGAGCGCCGAGTCATTTTGGAGCGCCACGTAGTCGCCGAAGCCGATGGTAGTGAGGGTGATGAAACAGTAGTAGAAGCTTTCGAAGTAGCTCCAGCCTTCGTAGCGGCTGAACACGGCGGCGCCGGTTGTGATGATAATGGAGGAGAGCATTCCGGTGGCCATCATGAGGTTCATCTCAGTGGCTTCGGTCTCTTTGCAGCGAATGTAGCGCTTGATGCGACGAATCACCACCGAGGCGAATTTATTGAGACGCTCACCTGGAAGGTAAGGAATTTTGTGAAATTTTCCAGAACTTTTACTATCCAAAAATTTTCCAGCTTATAGCTGGTAATTGGTGATTAAAATGAGCTCAAAATAAGTGAGTTTTGGTGCGAAAATTTCCAGAGCACTAAAAGCATTAAATTTTGCAATATGGTTCAAAAATTATTTTTAATGTTTGAACGAAAATTCGGTCCGCTAACGCACATTATATCATATTATGATACATTTTTTTTTTTAATTTTTCTAAAAATTCGAATTATCGAATTAAAAATTATATAAGTTGAGGTTTGTGAATAGGACCTTCTGATTAATACTTATATTTTTGCTGATTAATGTTTGTGAATCGCAGCCACGCAGCCTTAGTATTTGAGTGATGAATAAGGAGAATATCTATAAAGGATTATTCCAATTTTTTGCGAATATCACGAATAAAAGAAATACAAATAAAGGCTATCACAAGGAGAGAAGAAACACAAAGAGGAAAAATAAATCTTAGATTACGCGAACGGAAAATCAAAGAATCAAATTCATTATCTCTGTGGAGCGTTAATTGATAATCGTTTAATATAAACCAGTTAATTCTTGCTATGTTAACTGGACTAATGGATGCAAGAAACTTGCGGATTGTACTTCTAGGGGAAAGGCAGTCAAGAAATTTTATGCTCGGCTTTGTGGCTTGATAGCTGGGGCCGTAAAATTAAGGCAAAAAAAATTATGCTCATTCGGTAGACAGATAGAGAAGCTATTTAAACTTATTGCAAAAAGCTATGATGAGTTTACATCTCATCAATTTAAATATCTAGGACTTAACGTCCTTTTAGGGAAGTTTAAGGAAAATCTGTAAAAGCTAATGCTGTAAAATCTGTAATAAAGAGGAAGAAAGAAATATTTTGAAAGATGCAGGTGAAATTACAGGAGCTGAATATCTATTGTTCGCAATTATTCGGGAAAGGAAAATTCAATAAAAATCACAAAAAAAATCAGACGAAAATTTGGGATCTGAAAAACTGAAGTGGATCTGCGGGATCTGCAATGTAAAATGCCTTCCGATCCGAATAGAACAGCTCTTATTACGTAAAATGATAAAATTTCAGTTGAAGAAAAGCATATATAATCACCCACTCGGCACACTCGGCACTCACCGATACTCTGGAACATCACGAGTCCCAGCGGGATGCCCACCATGGCGTATCCCATGCAGAAGGCCTTCCCGCCAATAGTGACTGGTGTTGAGTGTCCATAGCCGATCATGGCCAGCACAACAGTGGCAAAGTAGAAAGCTCCGGCAAACTTCCACTGCGGACCCGCCTTGTGCGGCTTATTCTCAATGATGACAATCTCCAGCATCCGGTAGTCCTCCTGGCTGATGTTGTACTTCTTCATGAAGTTATTCCTTACGCTCTGGAGGAAGTCCCAGCGACGGCTCTCCGTCTCCGACTCGAGGGCGTCGAACACGGCCGCCCCGATCAGCAGGTAAGTGAAGGTGCACACGACGAGCGAAAGAGTACGTACATTTTGTCGCTTCATCCTGCATTTGAAGTTGATTCCTCCTGGCATTTCCTGGACCTCTAAAAATTATTTTTTTGACAATTTTCCATGTATGTCCTAATAACTTTTCTAGGCACTGTTTGTATGTTTTCTCACCGCGATTTTCAGAGATGCATCATCTTCATTTTCCACCCTGATTTTCTCCACTAAACCCACAACCCAGCGAGAAAACTCCTTCACAGACACTTTTTGGCCACTTATTGCTGATTTTCAGTTCACTTTTGAGGTGAGGAAAAGTTGAGGGAAAGATGCGAAAATGGAAGCGAGAAAAATTGGCAAAAATGAAAGTGTTTTATCTCCAGTCGAGACGCAGAGTGGACAAAGTATTGATTTTCCTCTCTCGCTGGTTTTCCCTAACTCCCCAAAATCTCCGACGCCACCCGAAGCGAAGCCACGCAAAAGGTGCGTCCCAGGGTGAATCAACAAGTGATGCAGTCGCCAAGGGGGAGATATGGTTAAAAGTGGAGCTTAGAATTCCTGGGCTTTGAAGAAAAAATATAAAACTTGGATAAATTAGGTACTAAGATTAAAGCTTTCTAAAATTGCTGTAAAACTTTTGTAAAAAGTTAGAATCATTAAAAATATTAGGTGAAAAATATATATATATGGAAAAATTGTAAAGTTTTTAGTTAAGTTTTATCAAGAGCTTTATTGCTTCTTGTAGATCTCGAGATTTATTAGAGCTTCGGGAGATTAACTTTCAGAGCATTTGGTTTTGTTTCCTAAACGTTTTGTAGAATATATTATTTAGAGCTTTTACATGTTTTATTGTAAGATTTCTTAGAAGGTGTTATTATAGAAATTAATGAAAAGAAAGGTGTTCAAAGTTTGCCTTCAAAGCCCTTTAAAGCTCCCTTGCAAGCTCTTTCAAGCTTCCCTTCAAAGCTTTTTGTATTTTGCTTACAAAGCTCTTTGAAGTTTCTCTTCAAAGCTCTTTGAAATTTCACTACAAAGCTCTTTCAAATTTCCCTTTAAAACTTTTTGTATTTTCCCTTCAAAGGTCTTTTAAGTTTCCCTTCAAAGCTTTTTGTATTTTCGATATTTTTTCTTCAAAGCTCTTTAAATTTTCTTTTCAAAGCTCTCTAAAGTTTCTCTTTAAAGCTCTTTGAAATTTTCCTTTAAAGCTCTTTGAAATTTCTCTTCAAAGCTTTTTGAATTTTCCCCTCAAAGCTATTTAAAGCTTTTCATCGAAGCTCTTTAAAGCTTACCTTCAAAGCTCTTTAAAGCTCTCCAACGTCTCGAACACATCCGAAAATCCGGAATTACTGGGGAGCTTTCGTACAAATTATGGAAGTGCGACTTTTTAACCCTAATTATCTCATTCTTAAATGCCGCCTGTTCAGGTATGTGAAACTTTATTAATTCCATTATATCATACACAATTTGATAGTTTACAATTTGCGTGGGTGTTTTAAACACAGGAGACAAAAAAAGATAGTTGTCCTTATATAGAAAAATAAATCACGAGTCGCCGGGATGGCGACTTCTTCCCAGAGAAAAAGATGCTTAAAGAATATTTTTCTTTTCGACAAAAGTAATGATAACTTTTAGCGTTAATAATCACGTCTTGAGGATTGCATTAAAAGGAACTCTTCAGCAATCTAACATTAATATCAGAAAAAAAGAACATTTAATAATAATTAGTAAATTCACATTTTTTTCATCAAATATTTTCCCCACCAATAAAATCCTTAATTTCTAAATCTCTTGTCCATGTTTTCTACGCTTTTTAGACAAAGAGATGTGACGCTTTTTTTTGCTTGAACCAATTTTGTGATGCGAAATTTTTTTTTATGTTTGATAAATTATTGTTACGTTTATTGTACTCTTTGAATGTGTTAATATTCACTTATAGCGTATACTGGTTGGCGATTGGGCGGGATATCTTATGCGTTATCCCCTTGAATCGTGGCATGAGAGAGGCAAATAATTGAGTGGTTCAATCAACAATTGACAAATTGAATTGAGCTCAGCCCTTATGATTATTTTTGTATCAAGATTAGTTACATATTTGATTGTTGAATAATCAAACGTCTTGATCCATATTAAACGAGTTAATTTGAAGACATTATAATGCTTAAGATCTCTCTAAGCTTAATCTGTTAAAGTGCAGTAGTTAGTTTTGTGAGCTGTTTTTCATTATTCCGTAGAAAACCATAAGATAAAATTCAATCTCTTAGGTATATTTAGAGAAAATATTGGCAAAACTTCGACAGATAAGATATTTTCTTAATTTTAAGCGAATAATATATAAATAATTTCCAAGAAATTACGTCACAAATTTAAAAAAAAATTGTTTTACGGATTTTTCGCATTTCTTCGCGAAATTCTACAAAATAAATTGAATAATGAAGGAAATACGTTGGTTTTTCCAGAATGATTTGAGAAAACTACTGCCGTGTAACAACACCTTTAATCTTGATTCAGCAATACCGTTTTTTTTCTAGTAATTTGCTGAAAATTAAAAAGCATTTTTACGGGATTTTTTCTAAGTTTAACAGATTTGCGAAATCACAAGAGAAATTTGCATTTTTAGTCAGAAATAGAAATTCACTTAACTGATTAATAAATTGAAATTTGTAATTCTATTGCTTATTTCTTTATTTTACGTTTTGCATCACTTTAAAATAAAATCCTCATTAGACTAGAAAACCATTGACTGACCAAAAAACCATAAGTTTCCAACTTACGTCACTTGTTGATTGAACCCTCCTTGTGATGCGTTCTGTAATCTATTTCCGGGAGTCTTTTCGGGGCGGGAATGTGGCGCATTTTATCCCGAGAGGATCTTCCAGTCGAAGCGCTGATTATTTGTGTGAGTGACTGGATAACACGGCGGCTCTGTCACCTTCCATTCGCTCTCGCCCACCTGTTCGGCGGCCACGAGGCTACAGTAGGTGACCTTCTGCATCAGCTTGCTCAACTCCGTTGACATCCTCGGCGGCTTGGCGCACAGATCTCTCGTGCAGGCGTCCAGAGTGATTGCGTGACCCACGATCAGAATATCTCCCGTCGTCTTCTTGATGATCTCCCGCGTTATTGAGTCATTGCGCGCGTAGAACTGCTCCAGCGTCTCGGCGAAGTGATTGTGCAGCTGATCGGCGGGAATGAAAGCCTGATAGTCCGGACAGACGTTGTAGCCAGCATCCAGCAACTCCTGACGTGAACACCACTCAACAACACTCTCTCCGCTATGAGCGTGCCAGGCGAGCCACTCGAAGAAACCCGGTTCCAGATTTATCTGCATCTTCTCCTTCAGATTCATGCCCTCCAGCACTCCCGTGGCGGTCTGGACGCAGCGATAGGAGGGCGAAGCGTAAACCTGAGTGAAATTCACTCCCGCTTCCCGGAGTCCCTCCCCAATCAGATTGGCCTGATAGACACCAACATTTGTCAGCGGGGAGTCTTTTTGCCATCCCAGAATAACATTCTTCCGCTTTGGCAGTGTCTTGGGCATGTTGAGATCTTTCCGGGTGTAATTGCCCAATTCATCGAAGCAGTAGGGAATCCACGAGCCGAAGGTGAAGTCCACTCGTTCCCCATGTCTCATCACAAAGATTCTCCTGCCGCGTCCGGACATCTCTTGTGTCACTTTGGCACTCCGATCAGCCGCTTCGGATAGTATGGATACGTTGCTGGTGTTGTTGACCATCTGCTGGAAGGTCTTAGACATGTCTGCACCATAGAAGTCCGGCACAGAGTCCTCCTTGGTCGCCTAGGATTATATAATTGTGGAATGAATAGAATATTCTGTCGCGAATCACGTTTTGAAGCTCTTTACTTCTAGAGAAAATAATCGACTAAGGAAATTAGTCTGGGATGTGGTCGCAATCGAGGCAGAAATAGGGGAATAACGGGCAGTGAGCTAAGCCTATGAATTTGCACTCTTGTAAATATTAGAACTTCCAATGCGCTCTCCAAGAGCTGAAGAAGAACTTAACCCGAATCCTTATCACTAAAACGAAAAATGGTTTATATCTGGTTTCTATCGAGCAAAATAAAACACCTTATCAGTCTATGGCCCGGATGACCACAGCATTATAGCGTGAAACTATAACAATTTACTTACACGTTAGAGTTATATGATTAGATGATATGAAGAACTTTTAAGCACTTTTTCTCTGGGAAGGATTTTTGAAGGATTTTTCAAAGGATTTTTATCCATTCCCAATTGATTTATTTCTAAGAAAAATATCCTAATATAAAAAAACAAATTTTTATTACCGAGATATTCATTTACTTGATCCTTTGCCCGCCTTTCCCCTATTCATAAAAATTTTGTCACATTTTATTTTCGCGTCATTGGAAAAACTCATTTTTCTTTCACTCAAATCAAAACTAATGAATTGTTTGACTTTAGCGCTAACCTTCATAGTTGAGCGATTTTTTATTCATCCGAAAGTAAAACTCAACAGCAATTATGATGCAATTTTGTTAGAGAAAAAGTTTGCGTATTTTCCGCCGAAGAATCGCTTTTTGTATTTAGCATATCTAATTATGGTGCTGTCACATGGTAATAGTCACAAGGCAATAGTTATTAACAGATTCTTTATCTAGAAGTAAGGAATCAGGAGTTTTAATTACTAAAAAAGCTCTCGAATAGGCTGAACATCATTTTATTCTCCTTTTGAGTTTTTCCGGAAAATTTTTATTGAAGATTCTTCAAAAATTTACAACAAATTAATATTTTTGTTGAAAATTTGAATACCTAATGCGATTACTAAGCATTCAACTGCAAAAACTGTTCCTGTGTGCCAGCACCATTACATGAAATTTTTCATTAAATTGACTAAAATCTTCATTGATCTTGCATTTTTCAAATAAATTTCTAAGAAAATAAACTCACCCCCCTGGTTGTGATCTCCTCAATAGGAACTGTGCTCTCTGAGGTGTTGTCCTGATCCGTTTTCCCATTGGTCGTCTCGTCATCCATCGTCACATCCACAGTTGGACACTTACAGAGCTGCACAGTACGATGCATTGTCCACGCGTCGGATTCCGCTGTGCGTTCCGTATAGTTCTCCGGCAGAAAGCCATTCATGCCGGTGAGCCAGGAAATGCCCTCAACCCACCCATCTGAGCTATTCTGCAGAGCATCACTGCTCAAATAGATATAATCCCCAATCATCAGCTCCAATTCATCGGGTTCTCGTGGCGTATGAGGATAAAGGATCTTATGGACTTGCTTCGTGGCGAGTCGAGCGTCTCTCGAGTACAATCTCAACTCCCAACCGGACGCACAGGCGGGATCCAGTGAGTCTACGAGGGCTTTGAGTGCATTGAACTGCGCTTCGGGGAATTGATAAGCCAGTGTCAGGTGGAGAGACTTCACGTGAGGCTCCAGGGAAATGGCTAAAAGAATGAGAGACAAAACAATCAAACATGCGCGAAACCGCATTTGGGGAGACATGATAAAGGCCTTTTGGGGACTTTACATCTGCTGCTGCGTGGAATGCATCGTGCCCCGGATGTGACTCCGCCACACCACGGAAAACACGCCACCAGCGCGTCCAGCTGCTCGTACGTGTCGCTGATAACTGGTAGGACAGTTATCGTTCCACGGTGAAGCACAAAGAGAGAATTTAATGCGTTATCTCAGTGTCTGAGGCAGACAGTCTGAGGAATTTGGTTTACTTTTAAGGGGGGAATTATCTGGGCAATTTAGGAGAGAATATTACAAAAAATTCGCGAATATTTTACATTTTCAACCATTTTGAAGCGGTAAATAAGCGAATCTCTCAAATATTTCTTAGTTTTCAAGAATATTGCGAATATTGGTTAATATTTAGAATATATTTGAATGTGAAAAGCGAATATTTTACCAAATATTTATACAGAACAACAAAATTTCCTTCCAGATAAATCCCCCGTGGGTTTTTCACTTTATATTTTAAGGGAGAATTTACTACTCACTTGAGTTGGACACCTCCTTGACGTACTGCAATGCCAGGCGGTTGAGGTAGTTGGCGTCCTCCTCAGCCACGAAGAAACCCATAAAGTTGTGACTCGTGTAGAGTTCCAGCTTCAGCGGACGATCCAGATTGGCGGCCGCTTGCTCTACCACTTGCTTGAGGGCGCGAGAGAGCTGGGGGGCGCACTCATCCGGAGCCTGGAGACAAGGTAAGAAATTCAGATAGTTCCTTCTAAAATAGTTAATAAAAACCCAGCTAAAAATGATATGTGTCTTAGCTAAACAAGAATTTCTAAAAGAATGGGCTCTAACTTTTTCAGAAACTAGCCATAACTCCCCGAAAAGTTTACTTTTCAACGCGAAAATCGTGTTTTTTTTAGTGTTCAGTCTATTGCGGTCGAATCTCCCATAGACAACGCCATTAGTAGATAGGATGCAAAACTATCTTTTGCAAGCAGCGCCATCTAGTAGTTTGTGTAAAGCATAACTGGACCTTTTCCTAAAGGGAAGACTTAAATATTGCCAGGAACTAGAGCCACCATCTCTACTCCAATTCCTTACTGAAAAATGGCTGGAATCCGAAGCTAAATAACAGATAGCTCAATCTAGCTAGAGGCTGGTATTGCTGGAATCCTAAACTAAATTATGTGTCTAATAGCCTCATCTAGTGGATGGTTCATCAATTTGTGCAGCTGGGAGAGTAAACTCTTGAGTCAACTAGTAGTTAAGATCAGATGATAAATTAATAAATAAATCCGATGATCGTTCACAAGAAATGTCTGTTTCATGAGCGTTTTTTTTTAACAATAAACAAATATAATAGCAGCGCCATCTAGTTACTATGACCAAAGCTACTCATAGAAGGCAGTGTCATCTATTCATTCATTCATTTTCAAAAGCCGCTTATCCCTTGCGGGGTCGCGGGTAGTGTCATCTAATGACTATAAATAGAATTTCAAGAACTGGCAAACCCATTTTGCCCATTTGCTGGGCTAAAGGCTAAAATATACCAGATAGCGCCATCTAATGGATGATACTAGAAATTGTACATAGCGAACCTCGCTATCCGTTTGCTGATACTACAATTCAACTATCGGAAGCCAGACATCTCCTTTACAAACAGAGACTCTTTCCAAAGTCTATCGTTTGAAACGCCCATTGAATGTTTTTATGACCAGTGGTCAATTGTTTGAATTTCCTATTCATACAAAATATTTCATGCGGATGAACTTTGATCTTCAAATAATGCTATAGAAAATTGAGCTCAATTAGCAGTGGACTATAAAAAAAAATTGAATCATAAATGATGATTTGCAAGTTTCCTCAGTGAAAGGTGTTGCTGCGTGATTTTGCCGAAGGTTTACTAATATCTTTACAAAATGATTTTTTATTTAGACAGCCTATATCAAATATGTGATAACATTTCTTGAAAAGTAAAAGTTCCCGCGCTCTTATCAAGAAATGAGTACTCTTTAATTTGAAGTGGATAAACCCCTTAATTTTTCTTTCTTGGTTTCTGTGTTAGAAAATGCGTTATCATTTGAAGAAGAAAAAAATAGGCCACACGTTGATGAATCTATAACACTTTCTCATTTTCTTATCATTAGGAGTCTAATCTTAATTATTTGCTCTAAAATCCGCTAAATCATTATCAATATTAGCTTTCACATAACTTCAAAATCGACTTTGATCTTAGCCTATATTTAACTTTCGCTTAAGGACAAAATTTAAGCCATTTGTCGCCTCTTCGACTCACTCCGGGGCAATAATCTCTTGGGAAATGCAAATTAGGGTCGATTTTCCGGACAATTTGGTCAGATTAGCTCATAAGGGAGTACTTGCCTTGAAGAAGGAGACCAGAGTGATGTGAGGAGGGAAGTTGTGAGCCCCATTCCAGCCACAGAGCTCTTTGGACTTTCCCCAGAAGTCATGGAGCTGCTCCAGGAAGTGCCCCGTGGGACATGCATACAGGATGTACTCCCTGGGCGAGCACTCGTCCAGTGATGGATCGTTCACGTGTGTCAGGAGCCAGTCGGAGGCCAGCTGCACGTCCCTATTCCCCGTAGCGGCCAGAGCCTTCTCCCTGCAAGAGGAACCCGCCCTCCGGATTAGAGATCCCAAGTCCCAAGGATTTCAAGGTAGGAACACCTCGGTGGATACTCACGCTCTGTGCTTGGGGAAGCCCATCTGCAGAAGGATCTGCAGGGGGGAGAGGTGCTGCTTGGAGATTTTCGTGGGAGTTGGATTTTTCCGGGGCGGAAGAGTCGCCATCGTCGAATTTCTCTTTAATCGCGACAGAACACGCGAGACAATTTCACCACGGCGGACGCCGATAAGGAGGCCTCCGTTCAAGTTCAAGAGCTTCACTTTCACGCTCGCTAAACACAAAAATGACGAATTTTTCACAGCAACTTGACAGCTGACTCGACAATCTTATCAAAATATAAATAACAGCGCGCATTCGCTCTCAGAGCGTGAGAGAGCTCGCTCTCACGCATTTTTTTCCGCAAAAGGAAATAATGAATGACTTTGTTGGGGATGCAAAGGGATGCCTTTGGACTTCCTTGGAAGATTATATTGATTCTTATTGGGGGATATTTGCGTATTTTTATGATAATCGGGGTTATTCAAGTGAGAGAATTCTTCTCTCGCTCTCAATTCTCTCACGCATGAACTGCTGCCAGAGCCACCTGGTGGTTAGCATTGTTGAAACTTCTGCGCGTGCAAAAACTGAGCGACTTTAGCAAAGACACACTTAGCGACTCTTCAAACATTCCAGTTCAAAAGTAACCGTTGAAATTCTTTGCATTCTTTTGCATTGAAAAGATTGAAAAGACTGAAAAGTCATTTAATAAATTTTTATATTATTGCATTGTTATAACTTAATTGCAAATTATGAAAATAAAAGTCGCACTTTCTGCAATTCCCAATTAATAATTTCGCTTCTTGATAAATGAGATTTTTAACTTTTATTACCTTATAAAAAAAAATTATATAAACAAACTGAACAAAATTTTTGGTCTCGTTTTTGGTTCAAAAACAATCCAGTTTGTATAGATGGTGGATATTTTTATTAATTAGTTCAGTTTATTAAGACCTTTTGTAATTTTTACGACCATTTTACCGAATTTAAAATAAAATTTATAGAGAGTTTGCAGAGAGTTATGTCAATATTTAACAAAATTCGTGTTGGTACCAAATATGTATTTATTTACTTCCATTGTCATTCAACAATTGTCAACGAAGTGCTCAATTTGGGCAAAATCGGACGAGAAAATTATTAAAAGAAGATAAGACAAATAATACAAAATTTTAGCAAAATTAATACATTAAAAAATAATCTAAAATAAATTTAAATCTAGGAAAAAATTTGAAGGATCTGTATTATTTGATCACGTGACTGTCATTACAAGTCACGTGACTTTATATATTGATCACGTGATTAATTCTTATTATCTGGCTTATTCGATTATTAATTTTTAAATTTTAGGGATTCTGTCGTCTTTATAATGTCATTCTTAGTTCCTTGCATTTCTAAAAGCTCTTAAACAGCATTTTTTGCACAGATAGTTTCATAAAGTTATTATTTTTTAAAGAATTGTAAAAAAGAAAATATTTCATTGCGCTAAATGACGCCATATTTACATGAAGTTGGCAGTGTGATCTGCTGTTTCAAATTCTAACTCATAGCTTTTATCGCAAGCTTTTAATAATAATTTTTTGATGAAACATTAATGCTTGAAATACAATAAAATCCACATGAAAAAAGTAAACCATTGATGTTTCATGGCTGTTTCACAAAAACTCTATTAAATTAACTTTTTTCTGATAAACCCTTTCGCTCTCGATGTTGTTCTTTTTGTGGATTTTCTGGCTCTGAGCAAAACCACTATAACTTTTTATTTCCCACCCAAAACAGGTGACTTTTATTCATTTCGGAAGGAAATGTGGCGGCAATGCGCCAATTGAGGGAGAGAGAGAGACAAACCACAGTGTTGGACGGTCTCAAGGATGTCCGGATTTGCTTTTGCCTCAAGTTAAGAAGAAAAAAAAAATCTGCCAAAAGAAGTGCTTTGCAAGATTCTGCGTGGTGTTGCAGATCAAAATATTCCACAATGGCAACGAGATGCGAAAACAGAGTGATTGCACAGGTAATTTGTCCAAGACCATGACTGGCAAGAGAGAAGATCTTTAAGTTGGCAAAAAAACCGTCCAATTGATCAGACTTCAGGGAAGGCGCGTGATTAATGCTCTTCTCTAATACCAGATATTACCAGGTAAATGGGAGATTTATTTTTATGTAAGAGTATCTTGTTGATGTAGAGATTTCCGGACAAAGTCCAACAATATTTCTGACGTAAAATATTTCTCCTAGTCATTTAAGGGGAATTTTCTAAACAAACTCTCCTGTCCAGAGTTCCAAAACTAAGCAAGAACTCTGAACAATGAGATTAATCATCTTTAGTTTTTTGCTCAGGTTCTTTATTGCTCTATAGTATTTTTTTACTGATTGTTTTCCTGAGAAGAGATTGGCTGTTCGTAAAATTTTCCATGCCAATTTACAACTGATCACAAGATATTTTCTTTCGATCAGGCCAAATGTTGCTATTCGACCTTTAAATGCTTTTTGCTGATGTTTTAAAAGAAACCAAATCAATATCCTCATAATAAGAGAGATTGTTTATTTTACGAAAAAAATGCTTTAAAATAACATGTTATGCGGAATTACTGTAATAATATTTTTTATCATAATCTAAAGAATTTGAATAACAGGAAAAATTTTCATTTTTTACCCATAAAATTCTATTCTTCATTGCAATGTTATGCAAGCTGTCTTTATTTTATTATCCTCTCAGAAAAGCTCTTAAGAATTTTGCCAATTTATTGTCAAGTGAATAAAATGAAGAATGCTTAAACGCATTAATTATTTTTTAAGGTTTCAAGTTTTCACTAACCCAATTAAGTCCGAATATAATTGAGGAACTAATTTGATCAACAGATAAGATGAAGTGTTCATAGGAAATTGATTGAATTAATCATTCCGAATACCATATAAATTATTCAAATTGTTCCAAAATGCAAAAACCACAAGAAGATTTATTGAATTTTCCTACCGTTTGCGAGATTATAAATTACTGAGAGAGAAAAGGTGGCAAAATGTTACTACTTTTCATATGCAAATTGAGGCAAATATTGCTCATCCTCATGACAAATTTTGAGCGAATTTTAATTTAATGTGACCAATGTGACTCATTAAAAGACGGAGACTCACTGGTACAATTAAGTGGTGAAAATATTTTAATAAATGCGATCCTTTGTGACTTACTGAATTGCCGCGAAAATGTTTTAAATGTTTACTTAGAACAAGGGGGAGATATTTGTACATTACTTCCAGAAAGCATAAAAGCTCCGCAAGATATTAGGGATTCCTTTCTTTCTTTTTTTCAGAAACCTTCAGATAATTTTGTGAAAAGCTGTCAAAAATTTTATCTAAACATCTTTTGAGTTCCCAAAACTTAAAGTAAAAAGACTTGAATAAAGCTTTAAAATACTTACAAAAGCGTTCGTTTTCTCAAAACTCTACAAAATATTTCAAGTTTTGAGCTTTCCTTTAAAAAGCTCTATAAGTACGCTAAAGCTCAGTTTTCCCATACATATTTTTAAAGCATATATAAATTTTTGGAAAAAGTTCAATTAATTTTCAAAATTCCTAAAGCTCTATGGAATTTTTTACCTTTAAATTTTATTCAGAAAATAAAAAAAAGCTTTAAAAACTTGCTTAGGCTGCTTAGGCATTGAAAAGCATTTTACTTTTCGACACTCTACAAAATATTCGAAAAGCTTTGAGTTTTCTTCAAAAAGCTCTATCAGATATGCTGAAGCTTTATTAGGTATAATTAGCTTTGTTAATTTTTTGAAACTTATTTTTTAATATTTTTAAAATCTATACTAATTTTTTGAAAATTTTGTAATTTCTCCTAAAGCTCTCTGAAAGTTTTTAAATATTTAAATTTTATTTAAAAAAAATCTAAATGAATTACTAAAGCTTACAAACTAAGTTGAAAGCTGTAATAAATTTTTATTAATTTTTTTTCAATTGCTTTACAAGCTTTATTCAAAATTATTTCAAGGCTTTGAAAAGCTTTCAAAGATCCAACTGTACAAAACTTCCAACCATAACATCTCCCCCTTGATTTAGAATAAAGATCTTCTCTTCAATTGCTTTCGTGTGAATTATCGTGAGTTCCGGCTTGATCTTGATTCTAAAGAAGCGACAATATTGACTGTTGGAATTTTTTCCATCGCGATAAGCCATCAAACACTCTTTGGCTTGATTAGTTCTGTGAAATTTTTCGACGCATCGCAAAGAAAAAAAAGTGTAAATACTTTTCTTCTATTGAAGTGAACGTTTGTCGTCAATATTAAAATCAACATCGCTTGGCGGGTGTTATTGTGGGGAAATCCCAGAATTGCCTTCATTTGTGCTATCATTTGCTTTAATTGAATTAGTGTTTTTAATATGAGATGTGTGAGAAGAGTGAGAGGGAGCCCCAAGAGTTGCTTTAAAGTTCAATTGACCGGTTTGTATTATATTGCCTTTTTTCTCCTCTTTTCCCGCCTTCCCCCAATCTCACTATTTTCTCCAGTGTTGCACTGGCCAGAGGCTCCTCGGGGAGGCAAGGTTTTTCACATAATGGTGGGGGCACCAAGATGTTACAGATGTTGGCAGAGCGACGAAAAAAATCCGCCACTTTCACCATCCAATCTCAATTGGTGAGGAGAAAGATGAGATCAAAAGAGATCAATGTTGATCGATCACAAGGAGATGGACAAATTGATGATAAGTGAATTTTGAAAGGATTTTCCGCCTGACCAGCGCGTTATCACCTCAACTTGACCTCAATTCCAAAAGTATGAAGCTCCACCACATTTTAGGAGACTTTTGGCCTTTTCAACATCTCACACAATCGCACAAGCTCAAGCTCGCGCGCCCCTCCATGTGATCAGGTGAGAGATGTTGGAATGGTGCAAAGTTGAGAGTTTTTGCTCCCGAAGCCCCCGGAGCATAAGATAATGATGGATTTCTGTTTGAGGGGACATAAAGTTGGACTCTTGACTGAGCAAAAAGCGAGAAGAGAGCGATGAGTAAATTTGCACTGGCAAATTTTTATGGTATGAAAAAAAAAAGGATTGTTGGCGCTCAACTATTTTTTGAATTTATGGTGAAAACTTCAAAGTCCACGCGTGATCATCTTAGGGAATTTTGGGTAGCTAATTTGTGTGCAAACCACTTGTTACTCCCTCTCACTAACATCTCTCGTTTATTTTATGCTCTCTCACAAGGCACACAATCACATAAACTTCTCTCAGACCAGAGTTGAAGAGTCATGTCGTTATTGGTGATAGATAAAGATGATATTGATATGGATAGCGAACTTATTTAATAATTAAAATAGCGGAGTAAGGACAATATTTCTAAATACTTAATCGCTTTTTGTATATTTTTTTGTAAATATGAAAATGTTTTATTATTTGAAAAGACTTTGAATTAAACCATAGGTTGTTTCAATTGTAAATGGACTTTTGGAACCCTTCTTTTGAAACCATAGATTTTGATTTATGTTTCTAGAAAATAAGAAATACCTATACTGGTATCTTTGGTGTCCTTAGAACTTCTATTTTCAAGATCCACTTTGGATCTTTATTAATTTTTCAAAACTTCTGTGATTCCTTCTAAAGTTCTGAAATTTTGAAAACTTTTAATTATTTTTCTTAAAAATTCTAAATGAATTGCTAAAGCTCATTAAGTGAAGCAAAAAGCTGTACCCATTTTTAACTCTTAGACTCTTCCACGGCGATTTTGGACTGTTAAACGGTCGGAACTCTCACTCACTCGCGTTCATTTCTATATCTTCCAACCCGTTCTACTTCATGTTTTTAGGTTATGTGAGAGTTTAAGAGTTAAAATGTTTTTCAAAACTGCTTTTTTACAAATTGATTAGGCCTTCATCTTCATTTTTCGAAGCTCTGTAACACTTTTGAAAAGCTTTGAGCTTTCTTCAAAAAGCTCTAAGAAATTAAAGCTTAAATATTATGAGTTTTCGTAAAATGCTTTTAATTTTTTGATTTTGAGATTCAAAACTACTCTAAACACTTTAAATCTGTCTCAATATCCCTAATCTATCGACATTTCAACTCTTCCCACCGCGTCTATTCTTCATGAAATCTCAATTTCGTGGTACTTTTTGTGATCATCTCACATCTGACAATCTCCAGCGCCGAGAACCTGTGCACTGCTGTGCTTGTATGGCTCGGACTTCTGGGTATACAGTCCAAAGAGCTGGGGGGCCCCTCGCGAGGGGAGTCTGTGAGGAGCGGCGGGGGCAACTTTCATGTGTGGTTTTCTCGTGCGCGCATTTTTTTTCTCTCTTCCAACCATATAAGTTGCTCATATGCTGTTAATATTGGTATGAATTTGTATTCCATTCCAATGGCTCGCTTTTGCTTTGCTCTCACCAGCCTGGATGGATAGTGAGTAGTGCTTGTCAAGCCGTCACTGAACAAACAACGTGTCTGCGTGTGGTGTGTGGATTTCTCAATGCACCATTTCCCGCAATTTTATCAGTGATTGGACGTGGACTTTTAAAGCGTGGACGATCAGTGATTTTCCTGTGTGTGTGATAGATTTCGTGAGGTGACTGTTAGGTTTGTTTAGGAAGATCTTTAGTGCTAATTGGGTGTCTCTTCTGGATCTTGCGCCTCTTATTTTTTTGGAGGGAAAAATTTGCCGCTTGTATAGAGATAAATATCGGATTTTTAACACTCTGAGTCCGAGGAGAGACAGTGTGTGGTCTCAATTTTTCGTTTTTCGGTTATATGTGAGGAAATTTCTTAAATTCTTCCATTCACTCAAGCAACACTGACCCAAGACAGTCGATAAATTGAGGATTTTTCCCATCTCTTGTTGAATGCATAATTACGAATGTTTGTGACTTATGTATTCCGATCAGGTGACACCGAAATATATTTAATGCATTTTTAAGAGTGAAGAAAAGAGCGTTGTGCGTGTTGACAATAGTGGACAACATAGTGTTTGAGGCTCAATTGCCAATACCTTACCTTTAAAGACTCAACAAGTGGTTGTGGTTAAACAGTGATGGAAAACAAATGAGAAGGAGAGAAGATATTTTACACCTTGACGTTCCAGCAGCTCTCAATTACTCCGTGTCAAAGACCTTATCACTGCTGCTCCAGATAAGGTTCATCCAATGATTGCTCTTTGAAGTAACTTGAGATATATATATATGTGTGGGATATTTTCCCGGAAAGTGTTGCATCTCTCCGAGAAACGATAAAGCCTCTAAAGTTTTATTAAACTTACAACAATTACCCACTGCCACAGTTTTTTCTGCCTTACTCCGGTGCCTCTCTTGCGCTATAAGCTTTTCTTTCGATCAATTAAAAAAAAACAGCCGAGAGTTTGTAATTAATAATAATAAGAGAGAAAAAATCCACCTTCTGCATCATCGAGCGAGTTGGGAGTAAATGCATGCGTACAAGTGAATGGATTTATTTTTTTTTCTATCTATATGTATAATATATTTCACGTTGAATGTGTGTGTTAATTTACAGTTCAATTTTCAATGATAACCAATTATTGAGTGAAACTTCCAGTGTGTCTATTGAGCTTTAAAGTTAAAACTTGGTGTGTTTCAATTTAAAGTGAAATCCATCTGAGACTGGCTTCACAGCTCTCTGGTTTCTCGTGATCAATCATCGAAAAACATCGATCACATAATTTTCCACTCTGGACGAATGCATTTTTCTTTGTGGACACTGGGGACAAACAAATAAGTGCATCATGGCATTTTCATGTGATTTGTGACACAGAAAATTAGGCGGACAGAGATCGCCCGTGATATCACCAGAGTTGATCAGCAAATAAACACGACAAAAGAGGTAACATTTGTCTGTTGCGATGGGGAGAAAGACTAAACTGAAATGCTTATTTATTGTATGTCAAGGCTCACGATCTCAATATTTTACTGGGAGAAAAATTATCTGTTATAGTAAAAACTTACACTCAATCCACTCGATCGACACTTTTAACAGACGATCTTTAGTCACCAGAGAGAGAGAATAAAATTAGCACGATACAGTGACACAACAATTCTGATGTAAAACAGTTGAGAGATTGAGAACTGCATTCATGGTGTTTCCTCACATAAGAAAGCATCATCGAAAAACGATGTTTCTTTTTCAAGAAAAGCTATTCCATTTCCAATGAAAGAAATAACACACGAGCAAAACTTGCAATTCCACTAGATGTTGAATATTTTTGAATAAATTTAACATTCCCATCGAGGTCGTTATTTTCAAAGATGAATGAATGTATATTTTCAACACTTGCAAAGACACAGATAAGCACTTGCAAGTGTTTTAGGCTAGAAAAAAAATCAACTCAATTATACTGATTCTTTTTCTCTGCACTAAATCCATAATTTCTTGCATAATGGCGAGAAAGAGAGAGAAAGATCTCAATTCGAGAGATTAAATACTTTTCAAAAAGCATTGGATTTTAGTGCAAAGTTATTACTTAAAATTTTCGATTGAGGTGGAGCAACTGCCAAACAGCCACAACTGTGTATAAACTGTATAGATTAATCCAGATGCTTAAAAAAAGTTATAGGGGAGAGTCGGCTATTTGATGTCGAGCGGATAAGTTGCATTTATTCTAGAAAAGTTTCAGTTTTCCTAATTTTCATTGTTTTCTTGGTTTCTCAAGCATAATTAATTTTTAAGCATGAAATAATTACTTATTTTTAAATAAAAAAATTGGTATAAAAAAAATCAAAAAATTATAATTACTTAAAAAAAGTAAAAGAGTTATTAAACTTCTTCTTCTTCACTTTAATTTTTTTTTTGCCCGGACGTCATATGCTCTCGATGAGAGCGACATCCACACAGCAGTTATTAAACTTAAACTTTTTATATTTCCCAATTTGTAAAAAACGCCTACATCCAATAAAGGCATTAGTTTTTGGATAAACCGAAAATGCAAGGCTTGTGATTTTTTTTACTAACTTTTTTATTGAAAAATTTTAATTTTCTATTCAAATGATAGCCTGGTAGTTAAACTGTTCGGCTTCTCCGTATTTTTTTCATACAAAATTTTAAAATTGCTTTAGTAATTTCATGTGTGAAATATAAATAAAAAAATAACTCTGTTTTGAAAAATATTTAATATTTTTACAAATTTTCAAAATTTTCATAAAATTGAAGTAAATTTGAGAATACATTTGAGTGAACATCTGGGTTCACTCATTATGTGTAGGTAATCGTCCCAAAACTAACAAATTGCCAGTTTGTCCTTTACTTTGTGACTTTTTCCCAATTAAATTTATTACTAAATACTGTCCAAAAATGATAATCAAAAACCATAAGCTTTCAAAATGCAATAGCGAAGTTTCGATAGAAATTATCAATCTTATATCTATAGATTTTCTTATGTAAATTTATGACAGCTCTTATGCAGATTTTTGTATAATTTCTCAATTCTCAAAGCGCATCTATCGACTACCAAGTGCATTTTGATGCAAGAGAAATCACTCCATCTGTGTTAAATTAAATATTAACCACTATTGACCAAGAAGTCACTCTCGAGAGCTCTCAATTGAGATATTAAATTGCTGCAAGACATGTTACATTGTTGTGACTTCCGCAGTTATTATGTAATTAATGTTTGTGGTATCGCTTTTGTTGATTAAAGTCGAAAATTATGTGAGAGAGAAAATAAAACAGAAAACTATTGACTGTCGATTAGATCGGGTTTGATCATAGTACTTTAGCATGAAACACCTTCAAACTGTGATAAAGGTTAAATGATCGGTTAATTTGAGTCACAGCCTCCGTTTACGGATTGTGTTATATTTCTCTTTTATTGCTATTTACACTTATGTTTTTCCCACTCATAATTATTGCAATGTCATGTACTTTTAATTGGTTCTCGGCTGAAAGAGAATGAAAGAAAAAATTTATATAATTAGTTAATGTTTTCTCATTTTTTTCGGCAGCTCAACAAGCAAAAGCATTCATGATGAAATGCTTCTTATTAGTAAAGACAGTGCTCAAATTTGTTGAGAAAAATAAGTATAGTTATTTACCTCTGATATATTACACTTTTTCTCTGTTTTTTTTCTCCTTCACTATAATTCCAATTTCAACACGAAACATTTATAAGAAAAAATATAAAGAGAGAAGTTTTCTTATTAAACGCCAAAACTCACAAATCCCCCACTTTCAACTGCGGGATTGTCTTTTGCAAGAGAAAAACCTCAAACCATCATGCAATGTTGGGAGGGAAAGTATAACGAAAAAAAGTGCTCCAGAAAACGTGTCAATCGCGATATTCTTTTATCGTGAGTGACGAGTTAATAAATCTTGCGATAGCATATTTACATTTGCAATATTTTACTCAATACACCTTGAGGAATTTTTGCATATATCCCGCACCATAAAAATTCTTTTAATTTTAATTGTATCGCTCACACTTTTATTACCTGAAAAAAATGGGTGGCTGTTATTTTATTAGTTTTAACTCTTGACTGATGGTATAAAAGAGATTTTTAAAAAGTGAGCAATATAAATACCAGACATTCAATTTCTTACCGATTGCACATGGTGGTTCGCGTTTTTAGACCTCAAAACATTCGTGTTTTTTCACCATCATCCGCTCAATTATAAAAGTTTAAATAAGAAAATGAGACGATGTGAAAAATAATCTCGTGAAGTCGCAAATGTTTCGTAATTTTCACATTTTTGCCAAAAAAGCGCACCTCGAAAAAAAAGAGTCACTGCTTTACAATATGTTATAGGTAGTTAATTTTATTGCTGAATCGAGATTTTTATTTATAGAGTTCGATTGAGTTATCAATATTTTATGTGATTGGGAGATAAGATATCAATAATTAATAACAACTTACAAAAACTTAAGAACAAAAGAATATTTTATCTCATATTCTTTTGTAAAATATTTTTAGTAGTTTCTATAATAATTATTTATTACTGAATTTCACCACTTTACCTCTGACGTAGGTACTCATAATTCAACAAATAATGTTAATCAAGGGAGAGATAATATGGTCAAAACAGTGTACTTCGGAAGTGTTGTTCGAACACAACTAACCACTTCATATTTCATCTGTACAATTTATAAAAACTCATCCAAAAGCTTTACAATTTTTTAATGCTTTTTATTTTTCGGTAGAATTTTTAAAAAGCTTTGAGCATTCTAAAGCTAAAAAACTAACCCTAAAGATGTTCAAATTAATTTACAACAAAAATTGCTGAAGCTCTTATTCTCTTCATTGGATACTTAAAAAAATAATTTTAAAGACACTTGCGTAGTTTCATTCAAAAGACATCACTTTTTACCATAATATCTCCCCCTTGATTTCCATATAAACTAATTTTTTCCTCGAGAAGTCTCTATAATGATGTGACAGGCTGCTAAAATGTAATATAAATAGAAAAGGTGGACATAATTAGCGAATTTGGTGAAAAATTTGCACACGAGATGGTCAAAAATTGGAAAGTCTGCGCTCATGTGGTCCATCGTCACTAATCGCGTGATTTTTTGACTGGATTTCTCGGGAATTTTCACGTGTAAATTGATTTTGCAAGCAATAAAACAGGAATCGCCTGCCATTGATAAAAATTTCACCTTTTTCCTGGGCAAACGATCACTTGGCAAGAGCTCGGTGATCGTGCGGCGTAAAATGCGTGATGGCGCCTTTTTGTCTGCGTAAAATAAAATCATTTAGCTGATCGCTTGCGGTTTAGCTGCTACAGAAACAGGTTAATCCAATCTATTGGAGATGATGCTGAGAGTTTCACCATTTGAGCCAGCGAGAGATCACTCCATGATCGTCACAAATGATCAAGCATCGTGATTGAATGCAATAGTTTTTTTTGTTGTTTGTTGTGATTCACGACGGAAGAATTCCGTGGCTGGTAACTGTTTCTTCTCTCTTTCAATGATGATGTTTGCCCAGGATGAATACCATCAAACACACGACAATTAATTACAGTTTTTCAATGCATTAAGTACCGCGCGAGAGGCAAATATACGACCACACGACAAATGATCTTTTTTTTACTATAACTTTTATGGTTTCAAGAAGAATGAATGAGATCTGACCGCAAATGTTTGAAAAACATGCTGACGTCACGAGGCCTCACCCACGAATTGCAGATATTCATGTGGAATTTGCAGAGATTCCCAGAATGACTTCTGAAAACCACAATTGATATTCAAAAAGCTTCTGGAATGCTCACTTTATCACAAATTCTCGTCGGTTAGAATGGAATTTTTCAGTCGTGTCTTATCAGACAATGTTTTTATAGGTCTCTTGTAAGAATTTCTTAAACATAAAGATGCCGATATGAGGTGAGAACGGTGAGAAGGAAAAATGTGACTCACAGAAGATTATTACCATAATGATTTTATTTTTATCACGAGACAACACCTTCGGGTTGAAAAAAGGGGCGAAGGAGGAGATTAAAGTCATTGCACAATCATTTTTATTATTTATGACACACAATAATCTGTCATGTCTCAATAAGTGAATTTTATTGAAACTGAGAGTGGATGGGAGATAATATAATGTGAAAATTGCACGAGTCATTTAATTAGTCTTTTTATTCAACAATAAATTCATCGTCCAGCAATAGATCAAATTGCCATTTTATTCTTTTTCAATTTCTGCGCTTTTTCTCCACTTTTTTATTAAATGCCACAAGAGCACCGAGATATTGTGCAACAGGTTTTTCTTACATATACAATGATTTATCCATTGACCTCTATTGGCTTGAGAATTATTCTGTCAACTTTCGAAAAAGTTCTTGCGCTCTCAAGATGATTAATTGATTTTTCTTGGTTCTCAGATTGTCTCTGAGGTGGAATCCTCAGTAGAGTGAAGATGCTGAATTGCACGGATCTGGCATGTGTCCTCCATCATCATCACTTTTACGCTCATTTGCATCACTTACGACATCACCTGCAAGATGACAATGACAATACGGGTGAGTTTATTTTACACTTTATTGTATTTCACGATATTTGCAGACTTTTGACGAAAAAGTCACGCTTCTTTCGAGGCGAAAAAATAGGTGCGAGGAAATTTAAGGTTCGTCTTTCTTTGAGCGATGGAGAGATTTTTTTGAGAGTTTAAAATGCACAAGTACAAATTTGCACAAGTACAAATGAGCAAATAATATGTTTTAATGTTTTTTAACAGATACTGTGTTTTCACTGTAGGGCTTTAAAGTGAAAATGAAATATCTTTGGCACTTAACACCGTTCTTATAAACCAAGGGGTATTATATTAAGGATAGAAGCGGTTTCCACTTAAAGCTTTTCTGAGTTTCAGCCATTACAGTCTCTTTTGAATTTTTGGTTCAAGTTTTTGAAGCTTTGGAAATTCATTTTAACCTTTTTATTAAAAGTTAAAGTCATTAGTCCCGTACAGCTTCAGGAGAAATCGCTAAAATTTAGAAAATTCTGTAGACCTTCTAAAGAAATTCACGAACTAAAAGCTTTGGGATTTCCTGGAATTTTTCAAAAATTGTAAAGTTTCAGGATGTTCAAGTAATTGATGCTTCTTGAAAATCATTTCAGCCTTTAAAAATCTATAAAGGTCTTGGAAAAATTTTCAGATTTTTTAATGTTTTTGAAATTTTTGGAAAGCATTTTGAAATTTTTGAAAAGCTTCAAATAAAAGCATCAAATCTTTTGAAGTGGTGAAATTGTTGGGACGCTTTCAGACGAAATATGGAAGTGTTGGAAGCGTTGTAGGTACACCGTTTTGCTCATAAAATCTTACCCCATCTTAAAATTTAATATGAATAAATGTTAAATTTATTTTAAAAAATTGGCAAGTTTCTAGAAGTTTAGCTTATACCTTTGATATATTAAATTAATGCATGATGATTCATATAAAACTGAAACCCAAATTTGATTAGAAGAACCACTATTCCGACTATTCCACTTCTCAATTAGACGCATTTATTAGACAAAAAAAACGCAATAAACCGTTTTTTATATGTCAAGATTATCGAGAAACAGAATATTTTAATAGTTTGACTAATTTTCTCAGAAAATCTTTGTGAATTTCTTAAAAGATATCAGTCGGTGAAACACCTTGGAATTGTTGAACTTGAATTTTGCGTTTTATCTCAATCAAACTGTACTTTTCCATATTTATAAATTATCACCAAAAAGTATCTCTTCTACACAATTTGCAACTTTGACGATTTGTCACCATTAAATTTATGTGACGGAGAAAACCTTCAAAGAGGAAACTATAAATTATTTTTTTTATAATATCAGAAACAGATTTAATAAAAAAGAAGACAACTTTATATGGGATTTTCGCGTAAAAGAGCCAAACTGGAATTGATTCTTTCGTTCTCTTCAAAATCGTTAATATACTGGAGTCACTTGACATAATGTATTAACAGACAAGTTTTTGAATTTAGTTCGTCTCTCTCGCACAAAAATATATTTTCTGCCTCTTTGTGTGATACTGGAAAAATCAAGAAATTGGAAGAAAATAGCAGAAACTTCACCTGAAAAATAGCCCCTGAGGTCGAATGTTTGTGCTTCTATTGCTTGGAATGTTAATGCATTTTTGTACCTGAGTAAATTCCTTTGAAATTAATGTTTACTCCAAATTTGCACTATAAAGTAAATTCTGTTATTGGTGGGGAAAAACCCGAAAAGCTCCTCAAATTGCGGACTGAAAGGAAAATCAAGTTGAAAATCTATTAAGATGAACATGAGAAATTAACATAATTATGCAGTTATAGAATCGTGATATGGAGAATTGATTGTTTGTTAGAGCTTTACGAATTGATAAAGGAGGAACTTTTCAAGGCTTCATGCAACATAACTGAAAAGGTTAAGTGATTGAGAATATCGCGCGATTTCTGGTGAAAAAACCTCTATTGCTCTCAAATGCCAATTGCTCGAAGGAAAATGTTAATGAATGGATGGTTTAATTGAAAGTTGGAGGCGCCAGGGAAATAAAAATTCTCTCGCCAGAGGAATTCATTAATCATCCTCATCTCCAATTCTTCGACAAAGTGATCTCTTTGTCATGCCGGTTTGTGTTGTGGCTTTTTATGCCAACTCTCGAGGAATTTATTATGAGGCGTCTAACCCGTCTAACGCGCAAAGTGAGTCAATGAAAGTATAAATAATGAATTATCATAGAATAGCATAAGACGAGAGAAATGACATGTTAAATTGTGTCGTCAAAAAATTGCGTGGAAGTTTCAGCATTGTGAAATTTCTCTTGTTGAATAGAAATTCTTGCGGTGGGCTTGTGAGCTCTGCCATTGTCTCAATCACGTGTCTAAATAACACTTATTGTGTTGCCAATCGAACTCTCACTACTTATTGATTATCTGGCTGATCAATTCACAATTATTGGGGAATTTTTACCCACAAGTCACGTGAAATGGACGCGGAGTTCTTCAATTATTGTGAATTTGTGGTGATCATATACCTAGGGTGATGCAATAATAATCAGCAGGTGAATAAATGAAAAAAACATTTCCCAGAAGTTCAATAAGCTAGTGAAAATATTTTGACGTATTTTTAAATTTTTGAAATGTTCATAAAAAATATTTCATTCATCTTATTGAATCACTCTATATTCTGAGAAAATTTTCTCTAATCATCACCTATATATTTTGCGGAAAAACATCCAATATTTTTGCCTTTGAGCATATTTTTTTCTCCAATTAATATAATTATTATTCTAAATAGCAATTGTACTACAACTCGACGCTTTTCAGATAATTGAAAAAATTTGTTCTCCCATTTAATTTTCATGACTATTAAATTGTGTGGCTTATGTAATGAATATTTGCAATTAATAATATGTCACATATTTGCATAATAGATCAACCATAATTCAATACAGGCTCCAGCTTAAGTGTTTCTCTCCTCTTTTTGCTTATTCAAATGCACACAGTACAAAGTTCTGGGCCATAATGTTCTATCAACTC
Organism: Phlebotomus perniciosus; assembly: GCA_918844115.2. NCBI lineage: Eukaryota > Metazoa > Arthropoda > Insecta > Diptera > Psychodidae > Phlebotomus > Phlebotomus perniciosus. The sequence goes on from CAKKOB020000054.1 coordinate 67,646, forward strand.
CTCGATAGGAGAATGGTGTTTGAAGATATTCTGTGGTTTTATCGAGAGGAAATTTACATAATATTTTTGCACGGCTCGCAATTCAGGATGTAGGTAATTGAGGTGAATTTTTGCCACGAGGGAATTTTTTTATAGTCTAAAATATCGTCTAACAATGCGTCTGAGTAAAAATAGATTCTGACAAAGAGATATCCTCAAAAATGTGGAGTTCAGAACGCCTAAAGCTCAATGCTAGGGGAATTTAAGAAAAAAAGTCTCTGTATATCTTTAATTTAATTACTGTCTATGTGCAAATTGATTATATGCTGACGAAGAACGACGTTTCGAACGTATTATCGCCGATTGAGGTCTTATTTATGGTGAAAAATTACTAATATCCACTAAATGATTCTCTCACATCTTCCCCTACTTCATCATCAGACCGTTTTTGGCCTGAAATTCGTTAGAGTGAATTTATTTGGTGGTATGGGTTTAATAATGTCTCCTTAGAATGGGTCTCACTGTGGATTTTTAGTGGTAATTTGTCTGATGTCTAAGTTTTCGTGTCAACAAAACAGTGGAGAGAAGATGTTTAGAAACATTTATTTAAATTAATTATATTTTATTTAAATTAATGTATTTTGCTCACGACAAAATTTTTTAGAAGGAAATTTTATTTTGCAAATAAAATCAGCAATTAAAATTTAACTTTGCCGCATTCTTTTATTTTAAATTTTGTGAATTAGGGTAGGGGCTTGACTTATGAAATGTTTAAAACTTATACCAATAAAGAATGGCTTCACAATTCCACTTTACTTCACTGATTTTTTAAATTTGCTAAAAAGTCAATTAAAAACTTAGGTATAAGCGAAATAAATGGGATGGACAGGCTTAATGTTGATTTAGGTAACATCCTAAAAATTGGATTATTGTCACAGTCCATTGGAATTCCATATGGATTTCTAGAGGACAGTTCCTGGGATACTAAATGAAATGTGAAACAATCCACTGGAATTCCTTCTATAGCATTCTTTTCCTTCTATATAGAACGCTTCAATGAAAATCCATATGGAATTAAGGCTTCCGAGAACGTTCCGTAGGAATTCAATTCGGAATTCCATAGGACCATTCTACACTTTCAATGTCGAGCGGTCCAACGCACTTTTTAAGAAGAGTTTGTGAGGATTTTTAGCGACATCATTTAATGTGAATTTGGAATTATTTTTAAAGTTAGAAATAAAACTTTAAATTAGCCATTAGGTCAGACGTTCCATAAGTCAAGACTCTACCCTACCACTAGCTAATTACAATTTTAGTTAAAAGCTAATATTTTGAACTGTCGCTTATAACGCAATTTAATTCTAAAATTTCAACAATAGAAAAACTTTGCTCTGGTAAAAAAACGCCGCCACGCTTATGTATATGAAAAATTTAATTATTTTAATAAACCAAATTGAAAAATAATATAGGTAAAATCGTTATCTGTATCAATTAAAAAATTAATTCACTCACAAAAAGGGGCCAATTAAAAGGTAAAATAACGTACAAATTGCACAACGTTAATATTACCTGTTCCAAATCCACTTCCACCGTCTGTACTGTCTCTTCCAGGTAGTTTTTCATCAAGGTAAAAATATAATACATGAAAATCTATATATGTATGGACGGAATCAGGGAACACGAAAAATGCTTCCACGATCGTCTGGGTGAACGCAAAATTTCTCAACACGCGTGCTGACTCCTCAATCGATTCTCAACTCTCCTCAAGCTCGATGTTCTCGAACGTCGCATCGTTTGGGGTCTGGAACATACTCTTCAATTTCACTGTGATCGCCTCCAGTGGTTGTACGCTTTTCCGTCAATTCGGTTGTGCCGTGCTTTCATCCCGCGAACTTGAACACTTTTGCGAGAACTTAATGGGAAGCCGCGAGTTGCTCTGAATTTGCGTAAATTGTGAAAAAGACCGGTAGCTGAAATATTTCATTTTTATGTGTATTGTAAGAACTTTTTGCACCGCATATATAAATTGCCATATTTGAGATTGAGTGGCGTGTAATTTTTGTGCAATTCACTATTGCCGGGGTGGAAGGTGTATTGGATTTGTGTTTGTTGATCAGTTGCTAACCTACCAGTTTTGTGAACAGAACATATTCTTTACGCGATGCTTAAAAATCGCAACTCGGCATTTCGAAATATCTAAAGACCGAAATACTTCCTGTGTCGATTTCCTTTTAGTTTCCGATCAATTCATCTTGGTTGTGTAGTAAAAAAAAGCGCCGCGTACAATGAACAAGCAATATTTACTGGATAGATCCAACTATTGCTTTTTCCTCATCCAATCCGATAATTGCTTTACAGATAAATTTATGAGTGCGGATTTTCTTCGATCTTGATCAATGTTTCTCTTTAGAGAAAATTAAAAATCACGAATGTTGATTCACGCTGAATGACGTGTGTGGGATCCTTGTGAAAAAATATCTCCGCGTGTTTCAATTGTGCCTCTGTATTTTTATCTCGCGAGCTAATGGAGGAAAATTCACGTGTACAAAGTGCGGAGCACTTTTTTCCCACAATTAATTTTCCAATCTAAATGCCCGGTTCTAAGTTATTTCTTACGATGCCCAACTGATTGCCAAGGACGGGAGGATTTTCTTATGAGAGCTCTAATAGAGCTTTCAATTAATTTCTGATTATAAAAGATATCGAGAAAGTAAGAGGTGTAATTTGTTATTGATGATGATAAAAGAAAATTATGCTCTCATTCACTTTTTTTTGGTTCGCTTGAGAATGTGAACGGGTTTTTTCGACTGAAATTTTCCCTTCAACCCTGACACACATTCTCACGACGCAGTTTTCTCAATTATAACATCACTTTTCACTCTTTTCGGTCTTGTTGGCGCCCAAAAAACAAGGGAGAAGTCTTTTATTGTGAGGCAATTTAATGTCTCTCGTGCGCCCAAGGTGTTTGGACGAAAAACATTTTAATTGTTTTTAAAGAAAACCTGTTGATTATTTTTAATATTTGCAACAGAAAATCTTTCAGCCACTTTGCTTATCAATGTTACTATTATGAGGTGGAAAATTAAATAACCAGTAAATATTGCTTCACGTTTCGGGAATATTAATATAAATTGTGTTTAATTTTTGCTAGAGAGCCGGTTTGAGATTTTAGATGAAAAATTAAAAAGACATTGCTAAAAATAAACATCAGAAACTTGGTGAGAAACTCAGTGGAATTAGCACAATTTTCCAGCATATATGAGGTGGTTAAAATTGTGAGGAATTGTGAGGTATTTAGCAATCTCACTTGAATTCAGAGTCAGTGACAGTGAAAACAGCCAAAAACTGGATTATTTCGGATACAGTGTTCAAAATGCCACAATCACGGCGGCAGAGCTTGGTAAAAAATTTTAACTCATCTTTTTTACCTCTTTACGATCTCCATGTTAATTTTCCTTTATGAGTTAAACTCTATGGCAATTTCAACGTGATCTTTTTCCAGCGAGTACCAACTTTTATTAACTGTTTGAGAGGCATGTGCCTCTAAGCACAATATTTACACAAGAAATTATACAATTATAATTTCCCTGAAAGTGTGAGTGTGGGTTGCATCTGATCATTTCGACGGCTCCAAATTGAACTATGCTAACTATATAGGGATTCCTTAAGAGTTAGCATAGTTCAGTTTGGGACGTCGATTTATCTGGAGAGACAAAATAATGTCTGGCTCTAAACGATGTAAGAGAATGCAACAATGGAGACGCCTGGTACATGTGATTCAGTCGCATTTCACGTGTCCATTATCCCACCTTATCTCACCGTAATATACATAGTAAAGAGATTGAAATGCAGATGATTTGTGATAAATTCGCATTATATGGAAATTATTTTGCGTAGCGGATGGAAAAGTACCATTTTTATTCATTATTGACTCTGCGAGGCTTTTGAATATTTAATATTTTACTTAAACATTTGTGATATGTTTAAGATGTTTGATGAAGAGATGGAAAAGTACAGGAACAAAATATGGGAGAAATGAAACAGTAAAATAATAGTTTTAGTCATTGTTTAAATCACCTGTTGATTTTTCGAATTTAGAGAAGAAATTTTAGGTTCCAGAGAGAAATTTTGCTTGCCAAGTTAATTTATAATCATTTTAATGATTTTTAAAAGAAATTTAGGAATTTTCCTAAATTTAAATTTGTTTCTACTTTCAGGTAATGTATGTTAATACAATGGCACTTTATCTCTAAGCAGTCATATGTTTATCTCCACTACCTTCTCAATTTGATAACATTTCGAAACGTTATAAATAAATCATATACATATTACCTAATCAAGTGTGATAGAGGGATAGAGCTGATAAATCAAATTACTTTGACACCTGTCATATATACTCTCGTTGACACCTGTCAAAATATGATCTGTCATCTGTCAAACACTTAACCAATCAGAAGGCTTCATTTTCCTACTCAATATATAATATATGATATGTAGGTATGAAGATGAAAATTCCACAAAAACTTATTTTACACTCTCACAAATTTATATCTGTTGCGGTTGCCGAGCCGGAAAAAGGGGGAAAATGACAATAAAAAATTAACAAGAAATACAACAAATGATGAAAATGATATTGGCCTTGGTGTATGAAAATTGTCTGTCTGAGTGGCACAAAAACGGCCAACATTTTCGATGTCAATCACAACAGTGAAACACTATGGTTTTCGCTTTTTTTTGCTCTTGGAAAAAAGAAAAACGAAATCGCGAAAATTGTATATATTTCCTCCGGCAAATAAATAGTAAATTGAGCGTGTGTGCATGCACGGAGACGGTTACAGTGTGAAAATTTCAATGTTGAAGAAAATGTGGGTGAAAATTTTCTATCAATCGGCGAAATTAATTGAAACTGACTCAGTGCTGCTTTATTTGTTTATACATTTTATATACACCTGCCATTGGTTTACAGTGGAAAATTCAGTAAAATATCTCAATTTATGGCTTTCATCTTCGCACTCATGTTATTCTTGTTTTCCTTAACTTGTCGAGGCGCTGAGAGTACCTTCTAAGAAACTTAATGAAAAGTCCAAAAACAATTATTTAAAGCTAAAATTGCTATTTAATAATTTTTTACGATAGTTTTAGCTTAAATTGCTTTGTTCGCTCATTAATATTCTATTGGCAAGTTAAGACAGGTAATATTTGAAAAAAAATCGTCTTCGATTCTTCAGCAAATATGGTCAAATTGTTTTTTCGTGTGCTAATTGCATTAGACGGTATATATAAGGAGTTGTTAATTGCACAATTATACAGAGACAGAGAAATATATACGCACCATTTTTCGTCTAATGAAATGCGTCATGCTGAAAAAGTGATTTGCTAAAGACAATCTTAAGCAATTTTGCAGCAATAAAATTGGCTATGGGGAACATTTAGTTAAATAATGTATGCGACATCTTCAATTACTTGCGTCACGCCAGGGTGTCATTTAATTCGAAAATGGGTGGCAATTTAGACGGGGTGTCCGAGCGT
>CAKKOB020000054.1:73253-92066 GCA_918844115.2 Phlebotomus perniciosus
TTAAGCAATTTTGCAGCAATAAAATTGGCTATGGGGAACATTTAGTTAAATAATGTATGCGACATCTTCAATTACTTGCGTCACGCCAGGGTGTCATTTAATTCGAAAATGGGTGGCAATTTAGACGGGGTGTCCGAGCGTGTGATAGCAGTCAATTACGTGATTTTCTTCAAAAGGACCGCGGAAAGACGTGAATTAAGTGGTTAGGAATGCAAAAGTGTCTGCAATTAATACAATTTTGGATCATTTTCATTCATTATTCGCGCCATTCCGGCAAGAGCAAATGAGAGAGAGAGACATTGAGAACATTTTCAATGTTCTCAGTGGCCTCACAAAAGAATAGTGGCTGAAGACTTTAAATTATTTTTATTTAAATTGTACGATGAAACACAGACTAGTATTTTTTTTTATACAATTGTACACACAATTTGACTGAGAACAATAAAAGAAGAGGAAAAAAAAACATTGGGCTGATGAATATGTTCAAATAGCTGTATTGTGATGATATGACTTTGATAAACATGTTTTCTTCTTCATCCTTCTATAATTATCAGGCAAAAGTTGAGGCGATCGGCATCATTTGCACAGTTTTTCATGAGAAATACAAATAAAGTTTATTCTAAATATTTAGACTTTTCGAAAAACCACGAAATAATGGCTAGAAAGCGTTAAAGGCTATTAAACTTGCTATAGACTTAATACAACTGTTTCTAGGATCGCGTTCTCAAAGAATCTAAATTTATTATTATATAAGAGACGATATTTCGTTAAAATGTATAGAAATTAGGGAACTAAAACAAAATTTAGAAGAAGTAAAACTATAATTGGTAAAATTTATTGAATTGTTAGTTCAACTAATTTATAACATCTAAAGGTGTTATCACACGGCAGTGTTTTGACAGCAAATTCTTACAATTCTAATGATTCTAATCATTACCGCTCTTCCCTCTATGTAAAAAAAGAACTAAAAATCTGCCAAATTTTATCTAAAAATTTATATACCTACCTACTTACCTCCTCATCTTCAAATTAGGGTAAAATTTCCTCCAATTTTACCAGAGAGAATTGCAGATTCCCTCTGTATAACTCAGTCAGTGCATTAGAGGTCAAATCACCTTCTCATGATCGTATGATCTCGTGATCCAGTTTCATCCTGAATTTTTGGACATAAAAAGAACGAGAAAGAGGAGAGATCGAAAAACTTTCCGCGGTGAATTGTCAAAATTAGAGGTTTCTGAGTTATTGATCTTTTGTCCCAACTTAGCCGTTGTTTAATGATTTAAGGATCGGCACTATATATGCAAAAAATGCGTCTTTGATGTCGAGACGAGGAAAGGTTCAAGTCCGCACATTCATATAAAATTTTATGTCTTACCTGAAAATACCTGGGCAAGTTGTTATTTGCATAAAAGTGGCATGAAATTCACAACTGAAATGCTGATTGGTTTATAGTGACGAGTGTTTGTAGAAATTGAGGAAATGTGCAAGTGAAGATCGTGTTTTGATGCATGATCGATTGCGATTGGCGTCATTCTTGTTTCTTTGAGACAAGAGGTCACTGAAATTTTGCCAGCTATAACTTCCTCATTTTTGAGGTGAAAAATCACAATGAAATGGGTGATAATTGGGAAAATTGCTTCTATGCGTGAATGTTTTTCGTTGAACTTGGCATTGTCATTCAAGAATGTGTTCGGACGGGGGTTTTGCTCAATGGTGCATTTCCAACATCTGTAAATTTAAATAAAACGTCCTTTCTAGACCTTCTACCTGATTACCTGATGATCTGTTTCGTGGAAATAGTAGCAAGTTTGCGTTATTAAAATCATTCCACTGAATCATAATCTTTGTAAAGTCATGTCCATCGCGCGGGTTCATTCAACGGATGTTGCTCTTTTTGGCCAGTCCCTCAAGGTTGAAAATTCATGGAATTTTTTCGCAGATGCTGCGAGAACCTCAAAGTGGTGCATTCGAGATTTCATTCACGACCAGTTAAGATGAGGAAAAGAAGAAACAAGGCAGAAGAATCGTTTTCTCTTTTTTTTTAAGAGCCTCTTTCATCATGTTGCCTTTATTTTGTGATATAACTTTGATGAATTGACGAGGTGGTTTTCGCAAAGTGAAGGGAGATGCCAAGACGATATAGGCCTAATTAGTGATCTATAGATTGCCATGTCTCAGTCATCATTTGCACAAGGTCTGGAGCATGCGACAGAATCGCAACATTGTACATTGCAGAATCTCAATTGGGGGGAACACTGTAAAAAACAGATGGAGACTCATTATTGCCCATAATGTTCTCTCACGTGTGACATAGATTAGGCGCCTCTGGCATTCCGTCCTTCCGTTGTCCAACCTCTAAAATATTGTATAAGAACTCATCCTTGTCAAGCTCAATGGTCAGAATCAATTTTAATTGCAGAATTGTCAATCAAAATTTAGAAGAGTTTGTGAAATGGCATCATTTTGTGACAATTGCACGTGGAATAATCGTTTCATTTTACCATATCAGCTCATCTTTCATCTCTCTCACGATGATCTATGAATGAGAACATTAAGTGCTTGTATTTTCAAACCCTGAACATCATGTATTGTTGAATGGCTCTGAATCACAAATTGCCTGTATAAAAGTTATACAATAGGGAAAAAATCCGCGATATACTGCATAAACTCTTCCTCAGTATTTACCATGTGATTAATTAGTCTTTCTATAGTGCAAAAATTGTGGTCATGCAAATAAGGATGAGTGTTGACCTTCCGACACGTGAATGTTACATTTTATTAATGATAATCGCACAATACACATTAATTGCCAGATGGCAAAACTTTTATGTCACTTCCGGGTGTTGATCTCTTGCCTCAGTTCTTTTTTTAAACAATTGAATCTTTGTTTTTTCACCCCTTACTCTTCCCCTCATCAAGCTTGTGACAATTTAATATTGAAGGCACATTTTCTGCAAATATACGCTTCGCGATTGACGCAGGTTCATCCTCGGAATTGGCATGATTTAGTATTCCAAACACACACTTTGAATTTCTTCTGACGAATGCCATTCAATTGACTGTGTTTATGGTGGACGCGGCAATTCCGGAAGATGCACAGTGATTTCTTAGTAAAAGAGGAGGGATTGTTATTGTGGACACTATTTGATTGGAGAATGTTAGTTGGTGGGTTTTATTTGGTTAGGTTTTGGGATGAAATGGTCTGTTTTTTTTTTAATTTATAATTAAAAGCATCTCCATATTATCAGTGTTTCCCCTAAAATTAATACACATCACAATAAAAAATACGTTAGACAGCTTATTTTCCAAAATCTCTATATTGTAATCCAAAAAGTAGGTTTTCCCAACATTGGTGGCAGATGTGGGATCTTCAAGATTATTCAAAAGACTGCATTTGAAAGTGGTAACAGTCAGTTTTCCTCGCATAGACCAATTAACAAACAAATTAAAGCGCTAAGTGACGGTTTACTGAATTTCTCATGATGGTGACTGAAAGTCTCCTCAGCCACAAGATCATGTTCACATCTCAGTTGATTTATGATGCAAAAAGAAGGAATAAAATGCAAAGAAATTCAAGACACTTTCAAGATGCAGCATTGATCACACCTTAAAGTTGAATTGTTCTCAGTTTCTCTACCATTGATCTTGGACTGTTGGTGCTTTTAACCTCATCGGTGGACGCTTTTTGTTCCGATGCTGGGCGTCTTCTAGAAGGTCTCACTCGCTGTGCAACAATGAACCTGAGATGAAGATTGAGGTGTGGAAAATTACTGTTAAAACACATATTTTGTGGTGACTGGTTTCTGTTCTGGTGTCGCATGGTGATTGTAATTTTCACAATCGATCAAATGCTGAAGAAATTAAGTTTTTAGAATGAGAAAAACCTCTATTTTGACGCAGTGATCTTTACATCTGCGCTTGTCTCCCTCTTTTGATCAATGTATGTTGGCTTTTTTTGTTTGATCACGAATTAATTCAAGATCAAAGCACAACCAATCAAGGTCTATAAGCACACATTTACTATAGGGAGATTATTTGCCGCAGCATCAGGTGAAAAGAGATCGAGCGAGGAAGTTCTGTTCGGAAAGTTGGCATTTAAACCATAAAGTATTTGTTTATGTTTTTTTCCATCAATCTCCTACCAAATTAATGTCTTTAATGTGATTTAAGGTGTCTGACGAATTAATTTAGCTATACATATAGACAAAAGATCAGCAAAAATTCGCGTGACACATTTCCATGGAGGATTGTTTGGGCAAAAAACCCCTGAGATGCAATGTGGTGGAAAATCTCTGTGTCGATCCATGGGTGATTGGTTAAAGTGATCCCGTACAATAAGACTATTTTCAGCTTGATCATCCAAAGTGGGAGATGCTAAAAAAGGCACATCGATAGAATAATCAGTGTTTAATTCAAGGTTCTCTCAACTGTTCATATTTTAAGCGTTTAACACCAGCTCCAATCGATGATCGTGCAAAATTCCCAACAGTAATCTCACTCTCGATCGTATGCAAGATCATATGCCTTTTTTGCAGTATACCTATGGCTAGCACATAAAAATGCACCTTGCGCGCGACTATTTAATTCATTAGTGTATAACAGTTTATCCATACCAATCCGCGTACTTCCTATAAATTGTGCAAATGTAGCTTCAATTATTAACTTTACTTCAATATAATTATCAATGCTGAGAAAATAATCAGCCAGCTTAGAGACGCTTCTAATGTGCAACCGGTTTCGTGGGTCAGCATAATTGAGGTCTTTTAAAGCTATTTAAGAGCTACTATATGTACTTTGCGTGGAGCATCTTTGCAATTATATCTGTTTAGAATTGATTGAGAAGCAAAAGCTCTAATATCTCGTTGATCGTGTATGCTTTGATGATCTTATCATCTTCACCCATAATTAGTGATAATGGATCGAAATTGGATGCAAAATTGATCTAATTGAGAGTGGACAGATTGTAAGTCAATTGAGACGCTAAAAAAGTTAACATTTCATGTTAAGACTCATGTTTAAAAGTCATTGACAATCAATTATGACAATTCAGACGTTTCAGACGGTAAATCATTTCTCACTGCTGCTCGTGCCTTGATCTTGTGATGTGTTAATGGCACTTTAATGTACTCATTGTGTCCTGGAAAAGGGAATGGGGAAATCCACACTGACGTCCACAATTATTCAAACAAGTTTCGTCACATTTTTTATTTAGGGCAATAAAAATGTGTAAATAAGATGTATTTTTCGCTATAAAAATAGAGCGATGATCGTGCTACTGCGCGTCTTTATCTCGAAATCATTTTTTGAAGTTTATTTTATATCTTTTTTTTGGGTGTTTTGCATTTGCACGTGTTCAACGGCAATTCAGCTCAGAATTAATTTATTTTCATACAACAATTAAACATTTCCGCAAGTGTTTGTACCTTGAACCAGGATGACGGATAAAAAGGTTCAATGAAAGTAAAAACCTGCTGTTTAAACAGTCATTAAGACGATGAATTGATCATTTTTTATCTGACTGGATAAATCTATCATTCACTGTTGATTGCATTTTTGAAGTCACACAAAACGTGCGATATTGTGTCATCGTTGGCAAAAAAAAAGTTTGAAATGGACAACTCTCTTCCTCTGCCCTTCACGCAATGATCTTGTTTATCAAGCGCGTCGCGCGGAAAGATCACTGGCTTTTATTTATTTCTTCAAGAAGGTGTAAATATGATAAAAATCGTCCCTCGGCAAATTGCTGATGTCTTATTGGACTGTATACGATCACCTTGGCACGATTTAAATGCACCACCAGGTTTTTGAGCTGAATCTTATGAGTTCATCAAATTCAATCAATTGACATCAATACTCCATCATATATTCTCTATTTAGCAATTTAATGCTCCCTTGTGTCTTTCATTTCATGCCTGTAAATCAGTTGAAATTATATGACACGATTGAGAACCGCAATTGCAATTAGCCGTATAAGTGCAACTAATTTGAGCTTTTTGTTCCTCCCCACAATCAATATTTAACAATTCAATAATTGTGGGTATTTATTCATTCACTTGTGACATACTAATTCGTGGTTTTGAACAGCATTTTTCTTGCTTCTATAGCCTGCATGGGTGTTAAATGCAAATGAGCTTGAGGAGCTTTTTTGGCTTTAAAGTCAAAAATCTGCTTTGCACCGTCACCTTTTTTCTCTTAAGACGTTGTGTGAAAACTAATGAAACAAGCTTGATTTTTTTTGCCAGGCAATAAAAAAGAGTCTTCAAGAAACTCCACAAATACCATTGACCTTTCTGAGACGGTGTTTTGTTAAGAGTTTTGGGCGCGCATGTTTCCTTCCTTGTGTGGCTCATGAGACTATATGTACATATGTAGTTTCATTCACGCAATTTTTGAATGCAAGATGAGATACTCAATTTGTAAGTGGCAATTATCAAACAACTTTCGACACTTTTTGCTACTGATGAATCTCTTGTGTGCTAAGAGATGGTGCAGATTTCTCTTGATCGTGAGACGTGTCTCAGATTAAATAGCTGAGGTGAGATGCAATTTTCCCGCCAAAGCAATCACGTGTGTGATATTGAACTTCAAGAGTTTGCCTGAGAGACAATTTATCGATTACGCTGATGATATTTCAATGAGACTTCTTTCAAACTTCTTTCTCTCAACATGGAATTTTGTAAACTCGTATAGATGAATTTATTTTCATTGAAAATTATTTATATGGATATAAGTTTTATGTAAGGGGGAGATATTGAAATTATAAATGATTGAATGAAGTACGCGAGTGCCTTTGGAAGTGGAGTGATTTATCGATAAAATAAATATTATTTTGTAAGCAACCGAGGAGCTTTTTCGAAAATTTTGTGGAGTTTTTAAGAAAATTCTTTAACTTTAAAAAAAAAAAAGAAAATTTGCATAATTTATTAAGCTCAGAACCTCTCAACTAGGGCTTCTGCAGAAATTTACGAGCATAAAAAAAGAGTCTAAAAAACCTGGAAAAATTGCAAAGCTTTTGGAGCTTTTACAGATTTCTTCAGGCTTTTTGAAGTATTAGGGAGCTTTCATACATAATATGAAAGTGTTCGACATCTTTCTGACTATAAATAATATCTCCCCCTTGTTTTTCCACCTCAAATTCCTAACGAATTCACGACTGTAGAAATATAAAATTCCATTTCTCAAAAGTAAAATCTGCGTGACTCTGAGCTTTCAAAGGGTGCAGGTGTATAAAAAAGTGGATAAAATTTAATAGGGAGCACAAAGTAAAAAAATACTTAACAACATTTTTAACCTTCATGTCAATCTGATCTAATTGCATTTTTGATGCAGCCGCAATTTTACGATCATGTCTCAAATGATCATGATCTGCAATGTGAGAATTGAGAGTTTTTGCACGCTTTTCTCCCTCCAGAAATCCACTCTCTTCTATTTTTTCTTAATCTATGCATTTATTAATCTTGAAAATATTGTTTTCGTAATGAACCTTTCCCCCACACAAAGCGAGTGAGAGACATCGCAAGAATTAAAAAAGACAAGACCACGGCAATTCTAGGTCAATGAAAACGAATTACTCGTCATTGGCATTTGATTATTTTCGGGGTTTCAAATGTCTTATTTTGTTCAATAGTTCCATATGTATATGAATACCTTGGCAATGTTGCACAACTTTTTTATCGCGTCTTCAGACCAGAATATGGACACTTTTCACTTTTCATTGCGATGAAAGAAACTTCCGCCATAAATTTTCATTGAATTTCGTGATGGTGGAAAAAAAATACAAATTTCCACATAATATAATACATTCGTTTGACTTTTGATGCATATTTTAACATTTCTTGCAACATTAAGAAGTCTATTTTGGATGATGGTGCCAATATGTGCGTCATAGAGTGCAAAATTGGACGTTTAGAAGCTGAAAATCACGCACGATGGTGAAGAAAAGTGAGAGGAAAACCGGAAAAACCTGCAGGGTGTGCCACATACCATTAAGGAAATGCGTACAAAAATTTGTCATTTTGTCGGATCTCAGTGGATCTCGGCGGATTGCATCAGGTATTTCCAGCGGAAAAGTTTACTTTTGGTGGAATGCAGTTTATAAACATCAGCTTATTGCGTATTTTGTCTGGCTCCCATGTCAATTGACTCGTTTATCTGCAATTATCTTAATTTATTTGCCAAAGAACTCTTAAAAAGCATTAATCATCAGACAGTGAATATATCTGTTTGTTATCTCTTCCTTCACTAATTTATTGCAAAAATTGTGTTGTAAAGCAATTGAGCAAAATTAGGCCACAATGTAGGTGTCAAAGACATTATACAAATTGCGCAAAGTATCAATTAATATCGTTTTGTATTAAAATTAATTTTCTACCAAACAAGGGGACTTTTTCATGACATCCTCCCACCTGAATGACAACAACATAACAAGAGAAAAATAGCACGAAAAGTCAATAGACTCAAAAAATAAAACGATCTCTCCAGTTCAACTCTTATATTTTGATAAGAAATATTTACTTTAATTGCTTGTCGTTGACGTCATAATTTGTCAATATAGTCTTAACTATAGTTAATGGTAAAAAAATATGTATGATGAATTTTAATTATAATTCCGTGAAATAATTAAAGACATAAAAGCGTGTAGTCTCTCTCTATTGGACTTTTTAATTACAACAACTTTTCTTACTCTTTTATGGGATAAAGAAATAAAGAATAAGAATTTGGATGAATAAGTGGAGTGTGGAATTTTTTGAAAGTTAATTTGGGAGAAAACAAAGTGTCAAAAAGAGGAAGAAAAACAATCTCATCAAAAGCATCGTCAAGCTGCACAAACAATTTTAGTTTAGAGGTTTGCATGTTTCATGAAAAATAAGAACATGAAATATTCAAATGACTAATAAGGAAGAATTTTTGACTTTTTGATAAAATTTCATATGGTAAGCCGTTAAAATTACGTATATATTGTTTTAAATTTATTTTTTTTAATAATTTTTAATATATATTTTGATAATGAAACTTTTCATTAATTTCACTTTTAACTTCAATGGTTAAGCATGAACTTGGACGAGAGAGGAAGAGGTTAAAGAAATATTCCATGAAAAACTGAGACAAACAATTTGCATACACGTTAAAAGGTGACACTAAATCTTAAGAGAGATGCTGTCACAGATTGTGACTTAATCTATTTGATTTTCTTATCTCGAATGACACCATACAATTTTTTATCTCCCGCCAAATACGCTGAAGGGCCTCTGGAGCTTGTATTATAGTTTTTTTTTTAGTTTTTGCCTTAACCTCCACAATAAATAATCTTCACGTTAATGAACTTTGGGTAAAGACTCCATATGGAGATACATAGCTTGATATAATTCTTATAAATTGTGTCTGTTTTGACTCCAGCAGCCACACCTGCACTTTGTCATATTGTTTGATGGTCACATATAGAAGGTAATGACCTGAATTACTTTCATTTGTGGAATTTTCCCTGCCACACGACTTGTCCATTCAAAGACATCATTGAACAGATTTTATGATGAATGGATTCTTGTGCGACAATCACGAGACACTTTAATTCATTATCGCAATCAATTTACCTCAATTGAAGTTCTCCTAAGCAGATTATTGAGGCTGACGACATGTATGGAGTTAATTTATTGTGTGTTTATTCCATCCCAGTAAATAATTTCCATCACCCTCTCAATTAATGTTTGGCGAACATGTGCTCTCAATGATCATTGCCGAGAATATTCGATGATGTGCGGAAGTTTTATGTCGTCTCACCATCTTATAATTCCGCCTCCAAGACGACATTGTTGACAATGTTGATGAACGGCAATTGGAATCAATTTTCCAGAGTTATAACCATCAATCTCATTAAGCTTGTAGAATTGCAATGAAATCTCAGCTGATATCAATTTAGAGAAACGTGATCTCACTCACGTTTTTATCATGTGGTTATTTTTTTATCCCGAGTCATCGTTATACATTATTTTTAACGCCACTTTTTAATGAGAGTCCACACTGTAAGAAATCAGAGTTATGAATTATTTCTCTGTGTTAAGAAACAATAAGATTCCGTGATAAATTTTTGTATTATCTTATCAGAGACGAAACACACGGGGAGACATTAAACGACAATATTGACATCGTCTCCCTTTTCTTAACATATCACTCATATCGCCAATGCGAGGTAAACATAGAGACAAACTGAAGAATCAATAGCCAAAGTGATAAAGCAATTTATGGAATTCCCAGATAGCGATTGTGGAGAATTTTGCCGGTGATTTTCACTGTTGCTGGTAAAATTTTACCTGCGCATCTCGAGAGGGCTCACGTGAAGACATTCCTTCTCAAGAAGAGTGTCAAGAAATTCCTCAAGACTTCTGTCACGAGCGAGGAATTCAGGTGAGGGCTGTGAGACTAGACATAAGCCTCACGATCACTTTCCGTGGACGTACAGTAGCTAGCAAAAGTATTATTTTACCTACACCTTTATATTGTATATAGTTTCTATTATATAAAGCAGAAAAGCTGGGAAAATCCTCAAGTACTGCGTGTGATAAGCAAATACCGTGTCTTCTGCAATCAGTTTAATCCCTGAAGAGTACATTGACGTAGATTTTAACGCATTTCGCGGTAAAAATACTCCGATGGAGACACTATATTGACTTAATAGATGGTCACCATTTGGTGATTGCCTGAAAATGTGTGTTATAAATTTTATTGAATTAATCTCCTATGTACTCAATGTGTGTGACAACCTCAAGTGGTCATAGAGAGTATATTTTGGAATATATTGTTCTGGAAAGTCTCATGGTTGTTATCAGAATTAAGTCACTTCAGTACATTCTCGACATTTGTTCTGCCAACACTTTCAATTCCTTTTCTCGCGGCGGCTAATCCGGTAAATGAAAAGGAATTTCGTATAAGTGAAAATCATCTTAGATGGTCAATCTTGTGAGATTTCATGGTAATTTCGTGGAAAGGAGGTTTATAGTGTTGAAATTGCAAAGTGATATCATCGGCGAAAACAGTGCTGAGTGCACGGGCTTAAGAAAATGAGATCACAGATTATAGACTGATCCAGTTGCATAATTTCTCTTATATATACTTTTTCCGAGAAGACGACCTTTTGCCATAAAATTTGTCTTATGTTTCCCGCGCAACTAAATTGCATATCTCAATTTCTCTCAAACGACTTCGTCTCGTGAAATTATTGATAGCAATCTTTGTGTCTTTTTGCTGATCTTGCGAGTAATATCCACCTGGGCTCGACTCGATGATGGATTGAATAATTTTTGATAAGGAATCAAGACAAAGTCTGTGTGGTACTTGGAATGTGTCCAATTTACTGACTTTCTTCGCCTAACATTTGTGATGCAATTGCGAGAATGACTGTTTTAATATACCATTGAGTAATTTTTACACCTCACAATTTCACCTTCTTTGCAATCTTGAGACACACTGAAGGCGAGAGAGTTGCCAGAGAAATTGCAGTATGATATTGAGCTGACAAAATAAGGAAAAATAAGGGGTGGAATTGTTCAACAAACACCTTCGATAAGATGTTTCGTATTCTTTTTTTTCAAAAATAGAAGATGTGAGGGAATTTCGCACATTTTACCGTGCGAGCGATAAAATTGTCACGAGCTTGTCATAGCGTTATACATAGAGAACATCTTGATAAGAGCGATAAGAACCAATGTACAGAGAAACAATTAAATACTCATAGTGTTTATAACTACGAGGAAATACTCCAAGGAATTATTTTTGGAATTTGTCCAGGGATTATCCTCCAGAGCGAGCCCCTAAACACTTTAGAAATCACTTCAAATTGTTTCTATGAAATTAACTAACTCTTATATGAGATTTTGTCACCTGCAAAAGTGAATTGTAGTGTTTGTTTTGGTAGATAAAAAGTAGCAAATTAGTCATAATTGCAAAGCTATTAAATGAAATCATATACTTTCTCCTCAAACAAATAAAAATTGATAATTCTGCAGGAAATGGCGAAAAGACAGTAATTTGGGAAGTGTTTGTCCCCCTCGGAAGATCATCAAAAATGGCCACTAATTGCAAAATATCACAAAAAAGTGTCTCTCTTTTGTGCAAAATTATGTGGTGAGAAAAGCGGAAGGAGTTAGCTGAGAATTATTTGATTAATTGATTTTGTGGCTACCAGAAAATTATTATCATCGAATTATGATCAATTTACTGAGATATCAGTTGCAGAGGCAATCATCCAATGATTCATCAGGTAACCACATAATATAAATTATCGTCTCTGTCACGAGACACAGAGGTTTTGTTGAGAAGATAATTTCATTGGTCTTTGTTATAAAATGTAAAGGGAAAAGCTTCATGAGTTAATTCAAATTTCTCAATATTGTGCCAAATTTTGCGCCCGATATTTTTTTGTTATACAACATTTTATGAATTAGAAATGAAGTGCTTGTTTTATAACATTAAAGTAATAACATGATGATAATTTTCAATGAAATGTTGTACCATCAATTTACCAATATTGCAGCTCACACCAAGGGGTAAATAATCAGTAATATTTACATGAAATAGCTGACCCAAAATCCTTATTTTCAAAGTGAATCCACAAAATTTCTATTCCTGAAAATTAGAAAAATTTTGATACGTTCATCACTCGCTTACCATTAATTTTACATTTAAAAGCTATTATAATTTAATTACCTATATATATTATCATCTTTGGTTTTAAATTTATTTCTTCTCCTTGGCCATAACATTTTTCGATTCACCAGCGCATGCATCACCCATTTTGACCCATCTTTAAAACGAACAAAGATTTTTTTGTCCTCCAAAAGATGAAATATTACTCATAGGCAAAGAGCTTTTTCATGTGTTGTTATTAGGCAATTTTGAGCCATAATAAATATAAACAAAATTGAGGTGAAAAGGACGTGACGATACTTGGTGATGTCGTCAAACATTTTTCCAACAATTGTTTCAACAAAAACTCGTGTACTTTGGTGGAATTTTAATGGCGCGAGATGATCCAAAAGTGGCAAAGAAATATTATTCACCGCCATGCGTCTCTCTTGGTTTTATCGCAGAAATTTACCCATTATCGAATTTTGCAATATATAGGCAATCAATCTGTGTGTGGCACTTAATTTGAAGAGCATCGCGATGTTTACATTGCTTGAAACTTGCCAGAGTTCAAGTGCATTAATAATGTCCAATGTCTCCGAGTGGTCTGTGCTTAGATTCACATGATTAATGTTGTTGTGCAATTTTTGTCTTTGCAGGGTATGGAGATGGGGGTGACATAGACAATAATGATATTCAAGGATTACTTAATGACACTGGTGAGTAAAAAAGAAGTCTTTTATCCTTTAAAATGTCTACAAAGCCTAAAAGATCTGTTGATTCTTTGTGTTTCTGTTGCACCTGTAAGCTTTATGTTGTCGTTAAACCTAACAATGTCAGTTGACCATTGCACCTGTTGCTGAAAGCCACTCAAATGCCCTTTTAGCAAGCTTTCTGTGTGTTGCACTTGAAATGTTTCTGTCAAGTCTCCAAGCTTTCGAGTCTCCATCTCTCCAAAATCCTCTTCAAATCATCGAAGACACATCAGAGCTTTCATCGATACACAGTCAATACACATTTGAGCTTTTCCAGCATATCAACTGACATTTGAGGTGTTTCATGAAATATATAACGCGCGTTGGGAAGGTGCGATATATGAAAGCAGATGATTTATTGATACTGGGCGGCAAGAGGTGAAACACGTATAAAGACTTCCCTATTCTGGTGTAGAGTTTGCGGCGCAATTGCTATAAAGCGGCGTGTCGTTTAAATATTAATCAAGGGGACAATGTATCGATTGACCAACTGATCGTTAATGCAAGCTCTTTTCAAGTTCAAAACACACGAACAGCTACAGAGTCCGATACAGGATATATTTAATTTGAAGGAGACACGCAAATAATTTTCTTTTTCACCTTCTTTTCATGTTTACCGGAAAATTTTGTTGTTCTGTTTGGCCTCTAAAGAGGGGATATTAGGTGAATTATCTGTTGATGTTTAACTCTTGTGTCTCACTGTGACGTACTTTTGATAAAATATCCATTTACTTTTATTGGGTAAATTGATAGTCTATCCATTCCATCAAGGGTGATATTAGTGGAAAATTCACCTCTCATTATCTCGCCATTGTCATTTTTATTCAGATGCTAATTATTTACATTTTATCTCCCATAAGCATACAAAAAAACAACAGAGACATTTTAGGAGGAGGAAAGATTAGAGCATAATCATGATTTTAGAATACAAAATAAACGCAGTAAATTTCCATTTTTTCAGATTCTGAACTATCGTCATTATCGCACCTTGGTAAGTGGAAGATCAATAATATAAATTGATTAAGTTCCAATGGTGCATCCAACACATATTTTGGAAAATTTCTGGTTGTGACAGTGATTAATGCTTTGTAAATCACCTCTTTTCCCTTTGCATGCACAATTTTCTACCAACACACTCGCACGCTTTGGCTTTAACCTTAACATTAACATGAGATAACCTTCTCCCAGCCAATTTGTGGCTATTCGGGAGAGGATTTTTGCACATTCACCTCAAAACACTCTATATAGGTAGTTTTATAAGGCAATTTACCCAGCACACAAGCTTTGAGAGGCCGGAGATGGAAAAAGGGGGTTTATTTGGTCGGTTTTTTTTTCGAGTAAACATGCAAATCACATTGAAATGTGTTTGCCGGGAATTTTGCTCTTCTCAAATCTCGATATTAACACTGATAAGATGAAGTGTTATCGCATGATAACATGATACAACTGCATGAAGAGCTATAAATTATCATTTTTTACTCAATTTATTAGCTTTACTCGCCTGTCTCGCATTTTTCTTGCCACTTATTCTCTTGTTTAAAATAATATTTTAATTGTGCCCCTGTTGGTGACTTTTTTGCACAATGCTCTCTCTTCCTCAGTGATAAGCTCTCGCAGGAAATTGTATAATAATATTTCCAGAATTCTCGAGATGAGGACTTTGTCGCCTCTTTTTGCTGAAAAGATCCATTTTTCTGCCTCACAAGAAGAGTAATTATTGTAATTAATTATAATATGTGTTCGTATTATCTGGCTTTTATCTGTCTCACTGACTTTATGCAACACTTGGCAACACAACATTTTCTCTTTGCAAAAAGTTTTTTGAATTATTGGGGGCTTTTCGGTGTGTCTTTCATGGGGATTATCGATGAATTATTGGCGTCTGATGCATTGAGCTTTTTATTGATTCCACGAAAAATTGTCCAAGAAGATAGAAAGTGGGTCAAGATTGCTCATATCAAAATGCGCATTTCCCTCTTTAATTAATCCAGGGTTCCCTTTCATATTTACCAGCTTTTTTTCTCGCTAAATTTGACGGGTCTCTGGGGAAGTGCGCACAAAATTTCTATGTGCAAACATAAACATTGATCCATATTCTCTCAAGTGTGTGTTATTGTTTTGTGCGCAAATTGATGAGCCTCTCTGTGAACTTTCAAAGGTGCAAAGTCGCTCAAGTGCCTATGATATTGGGAAAAGGGTAATTTATGCTTCTTGGGGAAATTTTTTGGGGGCTTATGGTGACGCATTGTCGTGCCTCCGTTGTACGTAAATTGTGAATTTACGTGAAAACTCCGATGATGATCAATTAACGTGTCTGCACTTTGCGTGGCGAGCAAAAAATTTTCATTTCACCCATCAATTTCAACGATGCCCATTCATCTTGATAAACACTTTGCGAGGTAATATCAGAATGGAAAAATTTACTATTCCAGAGAGAATTGTTGATTTTTCGTGAGATACTCGGAGCTTCACTCTCCATAAACAATTGGATTTGTAAATCACTCTTGTTTTCAGTGGCGCATTTACGTCTCTAGGCGTTCCGTGAAATCGAGACAGACGGTTTTAAATGAGAAAAAAGACGCATGAAATCATCCTCCATTTGTTCTCTGAGATTTACCCTATCTCTGGGTCTCAGGCTTTCCACGCTGCTAATTGGGAAAATTCCTTGTCACCACGAGAAACAATACGTGAGGTTCAAGATCATTTTTACCAGCTATATTGAGGTGTTTGTACTTGCGACGTTCTTCCTCGAAACATTTGTCCAATTACGCCGAAAACTTTTATTATGTTCAAATATTTAAAATGTTTTTGTGCATTGAAACAGACGAGAAAATTCTAGTTGAAAATTGCTTTTATTCAGTTATTTCTTGTGCCTTTTAAAATATGAATAACTTGTGAAATAGAGTTATTTCAATGACTAACAACAAAGTAATAACAGTGCAAGTTTGATAAATTGAAAAATTTACTTAACGAGTCATACGTAAGAATAAACAATGAGAAGAATATTCTATGTGGAGCTATCGTCCTAAAATCTATAAATATTTTTATCAATATTTTACCCTCTCTCGATAAAATAATTTTTTATATCAAATTTTTTTTGCTGATAAAAACTAACAGTATAAATTCAATAGCTTTCCATAAATTTCAACATTCAAAAAATTATATTATCCTATTGATAATTGACCGCTGCTCCTAATTATTTACAATGATTTTCCCCAAAAGAGAAAATTTCACTCAATTACCAGGCGCCTCCACTGGCCAAAGTATTAGTATCATTATTTTTTCCTGAACACTCTCCAAGTGTAAGTTAATAGCTTCGGCGTGAGTTTGACGGACAGAATTATCGCCTAGCCGATGTTGCTAAATGTTGAGGAGGATGAGAGAGTCGAGACAACATTATGTGATTACATTGTAATATGGTCGCAACATATGATGAAAATAAAGTGTGAACTCCCTGGTGTTCGCAAATCACATTAATATGCTTCGTGTGTGTATTTTAATCTATCCACAATATTTTCTCGCGATGTGTGCCTTCATTTGTGGGGCCTTAGCAACAGGCCACGAGTCTGTCTCCACGAGCAATTGGAATTATGTTTTGAAAAAGAAATGGACGTGGCGCGTAAGAGCCAGCACTTTCGATCGATTTATATTTTGATGTTTTTCTTGGCCTCACACACCCTCTCTAAAAAGCCTCAAAATACGATGATAGTAATCTCCAATGGTTCGACATAATTAACACAATTATATTTATAAGAGAGAGAGCACCACATCCCAATCAATGCGAGTGTTTTTTGCTCAAGTGTCTCACGTTCAAAGTACTTTACGATGCGAGAAGACTCAATGAGGATGATGTTGGCGAAAAATAGACACTAGAGAGATTGCAAGTCTATTAATAGAGGCAATCGGTGGGATTAAACATAGAACTTTGGCGGTTGGAGTGAGAAAAAAATATAAGGGAAAATCCTCAAGTGAGACACACTTACGCAAATTCTATCAACCTGATGAAAGTCAAAAGGCAATATTAACACTTATTGAGAGCGCGATAGCATTTTGAGCACAAGTACACAAATTGAGCTTCGATTAATCCTCAAGGAATTTCGTCCTTCCTGTCGTAAAGATATCAAAGAAAGGGGATTTTTCCAAGTATATGCTCTCGACATTCCGTCTTGATCTTAGCCCATTGACTATCACAATTAATCCATGACTCAAATACGAGTTTTAATTGATGTCTTTCTGAAATGACATTGACTCTTTGCCGGAGAAATTAGCACATTCGCAATAAATGGTTTAATCCCTGGGATTGAACTGGTGATAATTTTTACACATTCCATGTTGCATTGAATAAGATAATGCATAAGATAGTACTCTATATAGCTATTGCTCAACCAGTTGCTCAAGAGCGAACAAATGATAGAATTCAAGAATTTGGCATCAATTGACAAAATCCTGCAAGGGTTACGGATTGCATAATGGAATTTTAATCATTTCTTACATGATTGACAGTGCCAAACATTTAACGACTATGTCTGCGACGAAGAGTTGCTTTATTTTGTCTTCTGGTGTACAGACAGCCCGAAAGCCATGCAGAACCCAAACAATTTATTTAAATACTGCTTAGAGGTAAATTGCAAAAAGAAATATTAAATTTAGAGTTGAGGAAAAGGCATTGAGAAATTCCATTTGTTTGTCACCGACATCAGCGGCTTTTATTTCGGTTAATTACAAGTTTTTTTTCTTAAGAACCTAATTTATTTTTAGACTTGGTAACATATTTTTTGTGCAATATTGAAGGACATAAAAGTTTATGTGATTCTGCTATTCGATAAATAATTAACACCTGTAATTTATTTTCGACCGACGTCAAACAGAAATTTGATATATATTTATAGAATATGTAATATATATGTTTTCTGGGCATGTATTTTTTTATACAAATTTCACCTAATATTTTAGGGTAAAAATACAAGAACAACGGTTTTAGCTGTAGAAAATTTTTGATAGCTGTCAAAATAAAATTTCAAATGAATTTTAATATTTTTGTACTCTAAAAATATTTCCCCGATGATGACAAATTAATAACAAAAAGTCTTTTTATTTACGGATTTTACCTAATAATATTATCGTTAAA
This sequence comes from Phlebotomus perniciosus, assembly GCA_918844115.2. Classification (NCBI taxonomy): domain Eukaryota; kingdom Metazoa; phylum Arthropoda; class Insecta; order Diptera; family Psychodidae; genus Phlebotomus; species Phlebotomus perniciosus. Next base: position 91,755 of record CAKKOB020000054.1, read on the forward strand.
ATTTGAAAAATATAATATACAGTACAATCTCTATATTTCGTGTGATTGGGACCGAAAATGACACATCAAAACTCTCTAATTCGGGTGTCATTTTTAAATGTCGTAACGGTTCCGTAAATTTAATATATGTGAAAAAACTTTGATTTTTGGAAAATTCATTAAATCTCATTGTATATTTCATTTTTAACACAGTTTATTCTTATCTCACCAATTATCACTCATGTTGTATTTTCAATACAGTCTTATCTCGAATTTTCTGCAGAGCTGTGATGATTTCGGCACTCGTTTGAATTCAACCGTCACTTGAAGTCA
>CAKKOB020000054.1:92166-114457 GCA_918844115.2 Phlebotomus perniciosus
ATTGAAGGAAGAGAGGTTAGAAGGATAGCGCAGGCCAGAAAAATGGTCAAATTTCTTTGACCATTCTGCGGGAATCGAACCCACAACTCTCGGGGTGGGAAAACAGCCGGCGCGCTAGCCGACTGAGCCACCGGGAGCTCTCTCGTGAATTTAATAGATGTGAAAAACTTTGATTTTTGGAAAATTCATTTAATCCCATTGTATATTTCATTTTTTAACACAGTTTTTTCGTAATTCGCCAATTATCACTCATGTTGTATTTTCAATACAGTCCTATCTCGAATTTTCTGCAGAGCTGTGATGATTTCGGCACTCGTTTGAATTCAACCGTCACTTGAAGTCACTTGACAGCCCGAATTATAAAGGCACGAAATATAGAGATTGTACTGTAATACACTTAGCTTTGACATCTGTCAAATAGAAATGTCATATGTAATTTAATATTTCTTTACGTCTTCCTAAACGTAATAAAATATTCGCAAACTGCTTCGATGACTAAATAATAAACAAAAACTGTTTTTACATACAAGTAACAACTGTTTTTTCCACACACGTCACCAAATAAAAGAAATATTGTCAATTCTTCACACACCAACTCCTTCATTTGAGCGAAAATTTAGGTTAATAGAACAAATGACCGAGTAAAAAAGAGATTTAGAATAAAAGAGTTGATAGATCCTCCTTTCAAGTCGACTTCAGCTGAAAATTTTTATTGATTTACTCAGTTTATTGGCCTGTCTGTATGTGAAGTCGTCTTCGTGAGTGATTTTCCTAGAAAAGCGGGAGAAAAATATTTTATGAGGTCCGTAATGGTGTGAAGAAACCCAATTGATGCCACATCACGCATCAAACTTTCCATATGAATTTCCAAACTCTCACCACAAAACTCATTTCATAATCTGGATTATTCTGGATGAGGTTTTTGGTTTTGACGTGGGGATATTTTTTGTGTAGCTTAGCTCGTTACAAAAAGATATTAAAGGCGCCAGATTATTTACAGCGAATTTCACTGATGGTGATCTGAGGTGGTTTAATTGGGGAGGGGCATACTTTGCGCAATTTATGGGATTTCTATGGGATTTTCCGTATTGCAAATGTGACAAAGAGATGGTAAATACATTTTTATTGTATACGCCGTATTTGAGAGTTTGTAGAGGATGTTGTGCCAATTTTCTTTCTCTTCTTATTGATGTCTCATTAACTACGCATTATTGTGGGAGATTCTCTTGTACACATCTTCCCAAAAACACAATACGACAGTCATTATCATATGTTTGATTGCGCCTGATATTTTGTCACGGAAGCAGCTGTGTTATCGTGAGTCATGGGTGTGTGAAGCAATTAACCGAAAAGTGACCACTATCAAGACTTCACTTCCTTCGTGTTGACTCCCATAATGTTTTGATTTATAGCATCAAAATCACTCAATGAAACACCTACGCTCAGTTTATTGTCTACTCCACATGATCTCCAGACACATGACTAAGAGATACGATGTCGAAAGTGATGTATAATCTTTTCTGAAGCTTCGGGGGTTAGTCAATTTGAGAAACTGAAGGTTTTTGTTGCAATAAATTAAGTATTATTTACGTCAAATGATCAACCTTCTAACTGTAGCCGGGTTTCGTTGTATTTTTGGGACCATTAGAGGATCATCCAGCACGCGCACAGCTTCCAACGCAGCGCATTTAATTCAATATTCATCCGAAACTGTATTTCAAGTCTTTGACGTCATCAACAGCACAAAATGTGTGTTCTCGTGAATTCAAAAGATCATTCTCTATTTTCTCTAAAACGAGTACCAAGAAACACGTTTTAGAGATGGGATTCTTCTAAATTCACAACTTATGTTATCGAATGAAAATAAAAGTTGCTCCAATGAACCTGAAATTTTTGGGTATGAGGGAGTCCGTATTCGGCCATCCGACCGCAGTACAATCTATAGTACAATGTATTGATTATTATGATGAAACCTTTTTTAAAAGACGCGTCTCAACAAGCGATATTTACTATCATAGGTCATTCGTTTTTGATATCATTGCGAAAATTTAACCGTTTTATTCAAAATTAGAAATTCTTATTGAAAAAGCGAGTTCGCCACAAATGAATCACAGCTCCCATAAGCCAGTTTACAAACTGAAGAGACTTATCGCGAGTTTTTGTTTAAAGTTCCACAAACAAAACGCAGTGGGTTTATCAGAATCAGAAATCCCTCGAAATCTTGTACGTCTTTCAAAATTGGAATCACTCACGCCCGAAAAAAAGTGATGTTTTCCGCATAAAAGAGAGGAAATGATAAATACGCAGTGTGTTGAAATCGAAAATGACTTTCGTCAGTGATAATTGACGTATCAAACATCATATATAGGTTGCAAAAGTGGAGGAAAAGCGCGGGATCGCGGCCAGACTATTTATCATTTCTCTTAATATTTCTTTTAATCTCTGTGTTTTATGTCTTTTGGGTGGTGATCTCAAAATGATTTCTCAGAATCCACTGTGGGCTAAAATTAACATGTGTCACTTCCAAGACACAGAATATCTTTCTCTCGAGACTCACTGGCTCTTCCTCATGCACAATATTATTTTTCCTGCGGCTATGATGTCAAGCGGCGTGATTTTCCTGGTTTTATAACAAAAACACCGCAATTGGATTTTCATCAATATTTTATTTTTGCACAAAAACATGTTTGCCATTATCTGTTTTTCGCATTCACGAATTAACAATTGCTGGGTGAGATTTGCGTCAAACATCCCACCGTGTGTTGATTTCAATTTTCCTCATCATTTACTTTTGCCCACAATACAGTGGATTTTCACAAATTTTCGCTTCGATTTTGTGGCTTTTCTCACCCTCCATTTGACCGTGTAATTGAATTTGTATTAGCGAGAATTGTTCCTCTCAATTGAATTTTGTTGAATGCAGAAGGATGGGGAGGCTCGCAGATCCAAGGGAGGTGAAAATAGACTTGATACTTTGAATCTTGTGCTATTCATGTCTCAAGCCCATGCATAATAATAATCCTGGCAGAGAAAATAGAGTCACTGTGAGAAAATGTTGGTCTTTTTGGTCACCTTCCTCATCAATTGGGTCTTTTACGATCAAGGTGGATGGAATTTAGGATCACTTGTACCTACCGGGCCGAGCCCGGAAAATTTTCTTTCAAAATCACGTGGAAGAGATGACAGAACTCATAGATCTTAATGGGGTATTATATGGAGGCATTATCGAGACATTTGAGGAATTTTGATAAGCGCTACCGTATTTTGTTTCAGATAATACTATCTGTTCTTTTTTAGGAAATCATATCAAATGCATTAGCATTAGAAGGTCGTTTGCAAGTGTTTGTTTTGTTTTTGAATTTAAAAAAAATCTATTGACAATCCTTATTATAGTCGCCGTAAACAAGAGGAAAATATTATAAGTATTATATATAACACGTAATTTTAACTTATCTCGCGATAAAATTAAGAAAACTGAAACTTTCGTTTCTAATTTTCTTTTAATTAGCTGTAAATTTTCCATCACTCAACGATAAGGATTCCTAATCCTAATTCATTCAGAATCTCAATCTTATTTAATCGCTTTTTTCCGGCGAAATATGAATATTACGTAAATGCTTTAATTTTTGAAAATCTGAATGAACTGACCACAATAGATTATATATAATTCTTTAATCCTCAACTCGGCTGACAAAGAGATCCCCGGTGAGGGCTGGATAACATTGTCTCATTGTTTTGACGCAAGTTATCAAAGGGATTTTAAGCTTTTCGCCAATTTTCTCACGTGATTTCTTCAGTTTTTGCAATTTTTATCAATCTACTTTTAATCCTCATCAGCCCATTATTTCACCATCTGTTGATTACATTTGTTCGACAGATATAAGATCATAAATACTTTAACCAGAAGAGCTCGTACTTCTGCAGAACAGCATCGAGCATTTTTATGCAACCTTATCCACATTGATGCCAAAATAGATTTCACTGAGCCCGAATTAGCTTGTGTGAACTGATAAATTGTTATGTGTGCTGCGAATGATTTTCACCAGAACATCTCGGTCGTGAAGAGGCGCTGTCTCGTATAGTAGAAAAAATGGGTGGAGGGTCATTAAATTTCTCATCACGACTTGCCTCACGACTGTGACGTCGTAATATGTGGAGTATTTTTGGGAAAGGATCCAGAAGGTAAGGTTTAGTCTGACGTCAATGGTTATTATACACGACTAAAAAGCAACCAACAAGTTCACCTTCCAAAGTTGTTGAGCCAGAGGAAAAGTGGAGGGAAAATGTGTGTGCGTACCTGAAGACGTGGGCCTCAAGAGTGGTTCTGGGATACCTTCGCTGAGTGATTTGTCTCTGTCTCTCTGGCCTCTTCCTGATCTTCTTTAGCATGAATGGTGATTGGCGTCTGATGACAGAATTTGTGGATTTAACGCAATAGGAAAACACGCTTCTTTTTGCTTTTCATTATTATATGAATTTTCTCTCTCTAATGTACTTTCAGATGCTCCTGACGATGTTATTAACGTTGTTTATGGAGTTGTTATTGCCATGCTCCTAGTTGGTGTGATTATCGTCCTAGTCGCTGTTACAATCAGGTAAATCTATAAATAATAAAATTTAATCCCAAAAAAATTTCAAGCGCGTGGCTTCTCCACGTGACGAAAGGAACTTCGGAGTCGCGGCTGTAATGTCTGTTCAACAAATTTGATTGATTATCAATTAAGACAAGATAATTTTGTGGCGGGAAATTTCCCAATGGGATTGCATCACGCGCGCCTCAAAAAATACTTAAAATCTAAGGCAAATAAATCTGTTTTTATTGCCGCAACCCCATAAACAAGAAAGTCTTCCTAGTCTCAGCAATTGGAGTTCAATAGGACGTCTCATTGATCAATAGATTGCTGTGGTATGATTTCTTCTGACACAACATTTGTTCAATACGTTCAAAACTATTATATTTATATTAACACAAACAACTCATATTAACCACATATCAATTGAAATGATTTTGACGCAAATGTCGCTTCTTTATCCTCCAGATATAAAAGACTTGCGTCCAGACCGCGAATAATTTACACCTTTGTGGTCTTTTGATCTGTTCTCACGCGTGTTGGTTTTTTTTATTTTGTAGGATTTTCCAATTTAACAAATCAAAATATTTTTTACCAAATCAGTGAAGCAAATATCGTTGATTTCAGCTCGATTATTTGCCATCATTTCTCCTCATTCTCAATCACAGTGCTAATTTTTCTGGGTTAAATGGACCGATGAGATGTTTATTATCACTGTCAACGATTATTCAAAGCCTGGATAGAACGTTGAGTCGTCAAAATACATTATTTCAATGAAAAATCAAACAGAGCATCTGGATTGATACTCCCTCTGAAATAGAGGCGTTGGCAACAGACCAATTCTACTCTTCCAGAAACATAATGTGAGGGTGTGAAAAGGATTCTCTTCGCATTTTCCACCTGGATGATCTTTTGTATTTTCTGCACGTGAAAATTCACCTCAATTTAACGTGCTAATGATCTCGCTATCACATGATCAAAAGCTCCTCAACAATGACATACATTGCAAAAGAGAATGCTTCTAAAATGTATATTGCAGAATTTTAATGATTCTCTTCATTTTCTGACCTTCAAGGCTGAGAAGAAGGGATTAATTGGATATTCAGTTTAGAGTGTCACTTTTGTTGAATAATTTTACCAATATTTTTCTTATTGAACCAGTCAGAGTGACAATAAATCTACAGTCTTATCAATTATCTGTGATTGCTTATTCCAAACAGTGTTTATTTATAGTTGTTGCATGAGAATGCTATTTTCTGAATCATTCACAACTTAATGCTGAACTTTGTTTAGAGACAATTCTCTCCTGGGGACTGTGGAAAATTTTCTAATCGTATGTTTTCTGCATTTTTCCCTCAATTCCTATTAAAAACAATTTCACTTTGAAAATTGAAAGGAACATAAAGATAGCAATTGAAGGAAGAGAATTATTACCTCTCTAAAGACAATTAAAGAGAGAATTGACTGAATGTCAGAATTATTTGCTGCCAATTAACAATTTTATCTATTTGCTTTGTTTGATGCGTGCGCGACATTGAAAATCCTTCCCCGGAACAGAGGTGGTAAAAATTGCAATTTGCTCAACAATCAACTCGCGAAACAATCCACACATGATTTTTAAACGTAGGATTGGATATCAAAGCAATAAAGTGGTTTAATTCTGGAACGTGTGTGAATTTCTTCCTCAATCAAACGCCCATTTTCCCGCCCCCTCCCGAAGACTTGAGAGAGCGCGCGAGACGGGAAATTGCCAAGTGAAATTGTAGAAATATTTTATAGAATTTCCTCTAAATCACCTTCTAGTATCTTCCTCGTGCATTCTCATGTTTCCATGCTGAATGCTAAATGAGACACTGAACACATGAGAAATGCAATAATTCATTTTATTGTCGATCGCCATAGTCTTTAGCGAGTTGTCTCCAACAATAAAACTTATAATGATATTTATATATTGAGTGCCCTGGCGATGAATGTTGGTGGAACACGATTGAGGTGGTTGAATAGCAATAATTATATAGAAGTCATATTACTTTTTATCGTTTTACAGTGCTCATTCAGAGAGTGGAGACAGTGTTGGAGCAATTAAAATCCCATGCGATGGTTGTTTATTGACCTTTTTGAGAGTTGCTTAGCATCTCAATTCCTCTGCATTTCCGATTTTCTTCCATCTCCACATATATATTTACCAGAGCTTTAATGACATGCACAATAAAGACAATAAATCAATCAATTTTAAAAGCTATCTCAAATGGCGCCAAGTCTTTAAGTTTTGGCATTGGAAATGTATTTCTTACCAAAAAATTCATATTTAATTTCATAATTAAAGTAAAATGTTTCTTTTTGTAATTAAAAAATAACTTTTGTTAATAATTTTTTTTAAACAATTCGTTTATGAAAACTATATCTTTATTTAAATTTTTTAAGTATATTTATTTTACCAATTTTTTACTATACTTATAAAATTCGTAAAATTCTATCTGCGCATTAGAACTTCTAAACTGACCCATTCATCCATTGCAAATATTGGCGGGAAATTACGAAGCGAGTTTATTTAAAATACATTTTTTTTCTAAAGACTATGAGTAATAATTCTCAAGAGGAAACACATTCATATTTAATTCCTACCTTCCCCGTCGAATAATTGCTAATTGAATAGGCAAATGTGGGTGTACTTCAGTTGTGCAATGCATTATGCTGACTCCCGACTGAAGACAAGAAAAAGAATTTATCTCTGAAGGGGAATGTCTTGTAGTGATTCCAGGGAAAGAGTTATAAATAGGAACTCAATACCAAAGTTGTGATAGTGAAGCCGCAAGAAGGGAGCGCAAACGCTGATAAGATATTCACTTTTCAATGGAAAAATAAATAAAGAATATCTCATTGAGCAGAATTTCTGCCAATTTCCTATCAATTGACATGAAAAGAGAAGGTTATGAGAGCTTAAAAGTGGACTCAATTGGAACGGATGATTAATCGGAGACTTTTTCTGAGAGCTTTTGAACTACTTTTGGTATTGTGATTAAATTTCCTCTCGACTTATGAGACGTTCTTGTGCAAATTGCCTATACACACTCTATAATTCTTGAAGAATATTGCGAAATTACCAGAGCAAAATTATCATTTCCTGCGCGCGTGGCTTTTCTCAAGTTTTCCCTCTAATAACTCTTAATTCTTTATGGATCAATTTAGATTCCAGAGAATGTGGAATTTCCTGGACTGTTTATATTAGCCAATAAAGTTTTCCCCACATTAAACCTTTTAGAAGGTGATTTTGGTTGAGAAAATTCAGCAAACGCGCGGGCCTTTCTGACGTCAGAGCTGCGGGTAATTTAATGAAAAATATTTTATATTGAACCCTGTTCCACCCAATTCGAAGATCAATTAATTTTCAATTGTTGCCCAATCAACAGAGGGTCAATTGATTCTCCTCTTCAGCAAATTTGTGGCGCATTTCTCGTGTCTTTGCGCGTCTCATAACTTTCGGCATAAGATAACACAAATATTTCTCCTTTCTCTGGCGGAGCCGCATTTTCATGACAAATTTTCCCTCTTAGCACTGTCGGAGGTTTTTTTCCGTGATCAACACAATTTTCTGTTGTGGTATCACGCAAAGTGTTGATTGTTGGTGATTTTTTGATGCGACAAAACAATTAAAATTGGGGCGCCAGTGTTTATCTTCCAACTCCCTTTCCTTTAAGCTCTTCATATTGTCTTTGGCGGTTTATTTCCAAACGACTTTCGTCTTTTGAATTGTATGTCTCCAATTTCTGAAGAAAAACAGATCTCGGCAGGAAATCGCACTAAACCCACCCACGGTGCCAATTTTTCTGGGTTGTAGTCCGCTTAATCGCATTTCAACAATGCAAAATATTCTTGTAAATAATCTCTCGCTGGCGGGAATTCTAGTTATATTTCACGCTTTTGTGTTTACTTTCCTGTGATTTTCGGGGCAACAAATTGACGGGAAAATTGATGGAATTTGGCAGAAAATGTTGCTAATACGATCAGTTAGTGACCCAATAATGAGGTTTCGTCGGTTTCGTGGATGATGAATAAGAGTCGGAAAGAGACGATTATTTTGAGATTGTTGAACTTTTGTGGAATAAATGTAAATTTTCCTCGAAACTGTGCAGAGACTTATTAACAAGAGATCTACTAAATGATCTGCTGTTGAGTGAGTTATGTTGGCTTTATTGCTTGGATTTTGTTGAATTTACATTAAACTCTAGAAGATAGAGAGACAGGGAGCGTAAGATGAGCATCACAAACGGCACACGCGTGGCTCATATTAACAAAATGCAAGAGCAACAGACGAATGACTTTCTGGTTGTAAATTTTCCTCCACGGAGATTGTTTGAAAGGTTTAAGTGAGACAGAATTTGATCGTCAGACTGTCTGTGTAATCAAACACTGAGCAATTGGATCAAATGATATGTTGTCTATGGCTTTTTTGTGGGCCTCTTGAGACACTGACTCGTGAAGGCACCACAGAGACAGTGACTTCAGCACTTTTCACCTTCTTTCCTTCTTTCCTTTATACGCTCAACATTTTCACCTCAATCAGCAATTAGAAATTTTTTGAGCAATGCAAGTGGAAAAAGACAAGATCGCGATCAATGATCGATGACCACAAGGTTTCTTTCCAATGCGGTTTTGTCACCTTGACTTCCTTGTCGCACTTTTTCAATGAGAATCTCTCAGGCAATAAAAGTTCACAGCATTATTTTGGATCTTTATGCAAATTGGTGTATGATGTAATTTAAATGCATTGGATGTACGAAATAATTGATTTTCTGAGTTCAAGAGGAAACCAATTAATACGACAAGCTTTTTGCGAGAGTTTGTAAGCTTTGGAAATTCATTTAGAACTTTCTAAATATAGAGCTTTTCGTTGATAATTCAAAGCTTTTTTTAATTCTGTATAACTTCTACACGATAATTTGAGAATTTTGTAAAGCTTTTTTAAAATTCTTGTAGTTCTTAAATATTGTAAAGCTTTTTGATCAACTTCTTTGATTTCAGCACTCTCAAACATTTTGAATTTTCAATTATGAAATAAAACATATAACTTGATAAAAGTTTTCCTATTGTAAATTTTACGCAAATAGTCAACGGTATGGCCAATCTTGCGAATCTTGCAAAAGAGTTACAAATTTTGTACTAAATATTGTTCTTTAATATTTTTAGAACCTATTTTTTATGGTAAATTAAAATCGCTGAAATATTCTACTTGTTGTTTGAATTGCCCCCTTGCTCGTTATATTGCGTCCAACAGTGCTTTGTATTTCCCTGGCGCGTGCAAAAAGAATTTCTGGAAAAATGCCATTCAATGTCACCATAGCAATTTGTCTTATTTCAGGTGTATTTGACCTATGGCAAGTATTCCCACACCATATAAATACTTAAATAAGCTTCCACGTGAAGCAGTGGGTAGGTGGATCTGTTTTCCGGCACTTCCTCCTCATGTTGTCTCCAAATTATAGTGAAAATTCTATGACGTCTTTTCACCTGTGGAAACTCCTCTTGTTGGCTTCTTGGGCTGTTTTCCCCACCTCTCTCTCTCAATGTATGAGGCAAAGTTTTGGGGAAGGTGAACATAAGTGAGTCACTCGACGGAATGGCAAAATACTATTTGTAGTTTTTTAATGCGGACATTGTTGAATTTAGAGGAATTTTCAACAAGAGCAAACACACTGAAAAAAGTGCTGAAACACATGCAAAACTGTACTAGTGATCATACACACAATTTTCATGGCACAAATAACGACGGTCTTTAGTGTTATTGAAGTGAAAAAATATTACCTTGGTGAATAATTACGGTGTATATACCTTCCAATGCAATCAATATACGGTCACAGATATTCACGCCGTTTGCTCATGCTATTTTATATTAATGACACGAATAATATGTTGATTTTTCTGTATGGCCAGGTAATATTCAATTATTAACCATTTCTTCTATATATAAAGCACTTGGTGACATTTTTCTGATGCTATAAATAGCACAAATCATGGGTCAGTGCAGGTGATTCTTAACATGATTTCCTTTATAAATGAAAATTTTCTTGTTCTTTTGCGTCTAAAAATAGATCTTCTAAGGTTATGGCGTTAAACCTTAAGGAAAAATGATGAATGAAGATGAAGACATTACAATGTTTCGGGAAAAACCTTTTCATAGCATTTGTGGCGTTTGTGATGGGTTTTTACGTTTTAGAGGTTTGTGGATTTTTCTCTCTCTTGGACAAGTCTCTGGACTCCCCTCTCCCTGCCATATACAACCGTCTCTAAAAAGACACACTAATTTATTCCACCACTTGGCGTTCCATCCACTCCATTCCGCAATTTTTTATTTTACACTCTCTCGCCAGCCAAAGAGAGAAGACTTGCTATATACGTTTACAAAGTCAATATAAAATGCCAGCTCAGAGACTCGACAACTTCCAGTTGCTGTCTCTGAATCTCTTGGTGCTGTTGGGTGTTCGCTTCGGAAGGTGTGTGGACGGTGTTGTTGGTGTTTGGTTTGGGCGAAGAAGTGTTTTGGGTGAAGTGATCATCTCTTGTTCAAACTTCCTGAACGGAAAAGAACTCTAAAATTTTCGATACGGATTAACTCAGCAAAACCCCCCGAAATTCATCATGGAGGAAGTCTACATTTTGCTTTTTGTCACCAGGTAAAAAAAAGAACCAAAGAAAATCAAACTTATTTCCCTCGTGGAGTCTCTTTCACGGTATAGTGAAAATTCTAACACAAAAACAAACAATCACAACAAAAGAAGGGAAGAAGGAAAAAATCAAAAGAGCCACAAGTGTATAAAATCAATAAGTTTAAGAGACGACAAACCACCTGAAACAATTGATTTTCAAATGATTCTCTCGTCAAATTCAACGGTAACCCCCTCGACAAATCGCGCGGGCTCAATTTCGCGCATTGAGATTTTGCGAAATTTTCCATTCTGTGCCTTTTTCGTAATCGAAACCATCGGTTGAATTGGTTTGGCATATTTATTTTGAAGCTGATTTGTGTGTGTGGTCACGAGCGAGTAAGAAGTAAAAAAAAACCATCAGATTGATCGAAAAAACCGCGACGAGAGGAAGGGGAGAAACAAGCAGAAGAAAGTACCGCGAAAGAAGTTTCATCCAAATGTGACCTCAAAGACTCCACATGAAATTTAGCATTTAGCCATCGATTTATTTCGCCAGTGCAGTTTTTTCTGCACCGTCTTTGATCGATGAGATTTGGTGAATCAATTTGAAAGTTTGGGTTTTTTCCCTTTTTCGGGTTTAATTGCAATTGTCTGTTTAAAACTGATGATGTTTCGAGCGGAAACATGGACTCGTTCTAATTGATGTTAGAGCCAAAAAGTTTCAAACTTTAAGTCTTTGTTTGATATCTGTTTAGGAACAAAGATTTTGTTACAACTATCCTTGACTTGGTTTTAAGATCAATGAAACTGTGTTTGGAAAAAGCTAAGGCGAACAAGCAAAAATCTAAGACATTTTGTTACTTTTACTTTTGTCCCTAAAAACTTTATTTGAGCTTTATATAATATAAAAAAAATCTCGTAACGTCCGGATCAAAGTACCTCTTAAGGTTAAATAAAGTTCAATTTTAAAAAGTAAAAAGATTCGTCAAACAATTTCAAATTAAATATAAAAAAAATCTAAGCCAAAAAGGAATATTTTGAATTTGAATGCAACGCATTTTTTTATTGACAGTTATTGCTCAGTTAATATGATGATCTCATATTTAATAAGTTGTGGAAAATTCACCGACAAATCAACACATTTTTGTCTCCCTTCCAATTACTCTGTTTACTTGCAATGCTTCTCTGTAATTAAATGTAGTCACCTAATTTAATATCCCTCGAAAAACACGATTCTGGTGGAAAATATAATGCTATCCGAGGGGCAAAACTCGCGTCATGATTTTTTGTTGCGCTTCTGACATAGAATGGAAAAATTCACCGATGAGACATCGCTTATCAATTTACTATTTCCTCACTCGGTGATAAGCGACAATATTCTCCTATATGACTGTATTGTGATTTTCCGGTGCATGTGTTGAGCATCATATAGCTGAATTCTTGCATTTCAATTCTCAATTGAGTAGATGTCTTATAAGAAATGCAATCTTTTGAAGCTTTTGAAGCGTTTGTTTGAGGCAAACCGTTTAATTCTTGCCTCTTCCCCTCAACATATGCTTTTTTATCGTGCTGCCTGGGTTAACCATAAGAGAGACAGAGAAGTGTATAAAGAAGCGATAACTGACTGCGAAGCATATCTTCGTGTCCAAGAACCGAATGGGATTGTGACGTCATGCGTTCGGGTATCATTCATATATAAGCAGCACGTATGAGCCCGTTTCTCACCAATTCTGCATGTATAGCGAAGCTATTTGGACGTTAAGCGTGGAGAGATAGTAAAGTTTTAAAGTTCACGTAATTTGATACAATTTCTCAGTGTTGAATTCACTTGGTGGCTCTTTGTTGTTTTTGTTGAAGCCTTGCTCAAGACATAACTTCCAGCGGAAGTTACAAAGTGTTTAATAAATCCCCCGGCAAAGTTAAGGCGACCAGAGAGACATTTTGATGGGAAAAGACAGTAGAAATTGTGAAATTTGTGGAAAAAGCATTTTTGTGTGTGAACACTTGAGAGACGACTCCACGGGAAATAGTTGAGAAAAAGCCTCCTCGTTCATAAAGTGACGAGAAGATTTTTTAAAACTAACCAAAGAGAGACTAAAAGACTTTCTTACCACCCATTTTCGGCACCACCAATTTTTTTTGATCGGCGGAATTTGCGCTCAACCTCAGACACAATAAATTTGTGATTGAGAACAGACATTCAGCCTGTGATAGCGAAGCCAATAAGAGAAGAAATATGGTCGGAAGCAACGGAACACTAATGACAATGCGGCTCGTTCGCAGTAAACTACGGAAACGAGAAGAGAGCTCCAGCTCAGTCACCGTGGAGGCTCCAACACAAATCTGTCCAACTGTGCCTGAAGCTCCAGTCACATATAGACAGAATCCATCCAGCGTCTGGGTCTTTCCACCATTGCCGCCCCAGCCAAATCTCTACTGTGCTAATAGTCAAGTAAGTTGAAAAGCCACTCTATCCCCTATTAAGAAGCCCTCAGAAGATGAATGAAAAAAAAACCCGTATGAATTCTCGCCCTTCTCAACATCCTCCTATCTCTTTTTGGTGTTGAAAAGAACCCAAGGAGACGCACGACAAGTTCCATAGCTTCCAAAGGCAAGAGGGAAGAGATTGAAAAGACGGCATAATTTTTTCTCTCCTCAATCCGTCTGGCTCACAACTCCCCCTTTTTTTTGGTCGAGAAATACTTTTCTCATGGTTTTCTCATGGAGGATGAGGGGCAATGCCTCACAGAAAAAGAGAACAAGAATCCCAAGGCAAAAGATCCCATGATCCATTGGAGAAGTTCGTTGATCTTCTCCATCTCCTTCCATATATTCCTCATCTTATACCTAGAAGAGAGTCTCATGATAAAAATTCACTGCCTTTTGCAGTTTCCATTCTGCCCCCCTTCTTCGATGAAAAATGCTTCTTTTTATTGTAGCTTGTGGTGGTTTATTTTATTGGGGAGTTGCCATTCGCCTTCCTCTTTCAATCTAATTATCACCAAGTGACACGAAAGTGTCGGCGAAGTGGTTAAAGGAGGAGGAGTGGAAAGTCAAAGAACCAGACACGAGGTTGAACAAGAAATCTTGGTTGAATTTCCTGGAAATTCAGTGATTCCCCTTATATATATTTCTATTTTTGATTTCTTTTTTATGGGGGGAATACATACTCCAAAAATATAATTTCTTGATTGGTTTCGGTTAGAGTAATCAGTCGAGGACATCGTAACCGCTGTCCGACGATAAAAATTACAGGGCGCCGTTTCAAGAGACCAAAAAGTGCTAAGGGGCTCGTCATTTCAATGTCAAAGCACTAAGAAATTTTTCTTTAATTGTAAAATAAAACATTATAATTGAAAAGCTTTAAACTTTATTCAGAAAGTTCAAAAATAAATGCTAAAGCTTTGATATTTATCCGCAGTTTTTTTTTAATTTGCTAAAGCTCTATAAGAAGCTTCCTAAAGCTCCTGATCTGCACTTTGAAATTTTATTGCTTCCTTCCACCCAATTGTATACCATTTTCTACCGTAATACACCCTTCTTTTAGGTTCCAAAGAAATAAAAACCAATTTTTCTCGTTAAAAACCTATAGAAAAATATTCGTTCATGAAGATGCTAATTGAATTGCCCCTGAAAATAAGCGCCAACACGAGAAATCGCTTTTTTCGTTAAATGGAATCAATTTTGAGTCACTGATTATTTATTTAACAATTTCTCAATATTACTCCAACTTGTGCACGCGTGAACAAATATACAAGACTCTGACGATAAGGCCACTCTAAAATAAACCCACCACCATATTTGATACTCCTCGAATTATCTCTATACGTGTCCTGGAAAACTGACGCGGGAGGCTCATTTTGTCTGGAGAGACAATTTTTTTTGTCTTGTACCGCATTGAACTTTGTTCTTGATGCAATTGCGCGCGAAATGCATAATGAGCGAAAAGGTGCCACTTGACACCGGTCTTCTGCAACTTTTATATGGAGAACTTTGCTTTCTGGCACATGCCAAGCTTTTAATTGGCAAAATCTGGGCGATAAAGTGACATGTAAATGTGGCACAGGGGAATTTTCAAACGGTGAATGAAAGTGAAATGACGGAGTCATTGAGTTTTTCGCGAGAATTCACATTATGAATTGGCAAATTGGGCGTTTTCTCATACAATTAGCACCATTTGTTGATCCATCCACTTGGAAAGATCTCATGAGTCACTTTTTCCATTGAAGAGGGGCCACTTCCCGCCTGAGTTATTTTAACAGCTGCCACGAGCATGTAAGACCAGAAAAATCTCGCTTTTTGCCCTTTCTTATCGCTCAAATATGCTTTTGGGTGAGAAAAGAGAATGTGGACAAAAATGAATTGAATGCCATTAAACTTTGAACTTCATTGACATTAAATTTCCTGTCCTGTTTTTTTCTCGCACCTCCATCAGTCTCGCCTTCAAACATTCAATTTAACATTTATATAAGTATATTATTTTGTCGCTGGACTGCAAATTTCCAATTGGATGCCAATGGAATTTTTAATAATGTTTCGCGACTTGATCTTCCTCTCTGCCTCATCCTTGATCGCGATCAATTAATACGCGGAAATTTGCGATTCGAGGATGTTTGGGAATGACAAAGAGCTGTTTATTGGGTCATCATGAGATCTTCTCCTGTATATGGATGGGAAAAAAGTCGTTGGCACAAATTTTAACGATTCACTCCATCATACTTCAATGATCGTTGGCGCGATCGCGGTTTTTTGTGGGACAAAAGTCACAAGAAATGCTAAAATGCTGATCATGATCACCGGTATCAAGGCGATCTTCAGCATATTTTGCGTTGTCTCTGGAAAAATTCAACTGACTAAATTTTTTGAATTAAATATTTACACACATTTATTTGAGCTTCTTTGTCAGATCAATCCACTTTTTTATCGCACAAGCGCCTCGAGACTCGCGCAAGATCACCTTTCTTCCATCGTGTTTGCAGTTTAATTGAGATTTTTCCAAATATAACTCGATCAATTTTCAATATCCAGTTAGCAGATAATTGCGTCTATCTTTCTCTTATTACGCGCTTTGAGGAGCAAATAAAAAATGATGATAAATATTTTGAATAGCGCGAAATCTGTACAAATTATTTAATCATCTTTGACCTGATGATCATTTGCAATGACATTTTTAACTGGAATATTAATTAAACATCTCAATTGGGAACAATGCCATACAGTGTGATGTGATCTCACTGTATTTGGTGGATGAGAAGAAATGCAAGATCATGTGATCTTTGAATGATCACTGACCGCTTGAACCTTCCAGTTCTTGTCCTCCCTCTTCCACTTTTTGCTGCTGGCTCCATCACCGAGCCATCTCCTGTTGTGTTCTCGTTTCTGCGTTCATTGTTTGATTGCTGGGCAACATTATAAAAAAAAGATCTCTCTCTCATCGCTGGGTTATAAGAAGAGAAGATGAAGAGAAGTTGGAGAATTCATAAATGAGGAATTTTTCTACCTACTAAAAAGTCTCAATTCCACCCACAATGGACTCTAAAGGATCCCTTTTCCTCAATTTTTACAGGATGCACTCGTGCAGGCAAATGAACGGAATGGCCTCAAGGGCTTCAAGAGGCAACTCAGTGGACGCTTCAAGAGACTCATCTCGAGGAAACCTCACGAACCGTCTCCGGTGATACCGCCTGAACTGAAGCCGCAGCTCAAGACGATCTACGTGTACTGAATAGTCACTCGAGTCCAAGGATCAGTGAGGATCCAAACATTTTCTTGATATAATTTAAAAAAGGAGAATTCTTCTTGTTTTTCTTTCATTTTAAGTCAACAAAAAATCCATCTTTTACTTAATTACTGGTTAGAGAAGTAAGTCAAAGAGAGAGAGTTTAACTTTTGGACACAAGGATCACAAATCCTTGTGTTTTTTTTTCCTAAAATGACGCGGTAGCAAAAGTAAAATTCAAGACCAATATAGAAGTAAAAGAAGAAAAAAATGAGAAAATGATGATAGAGAAAATTGATAAAACGAACCAAATTTTTTGGGTTATTCGTAAGGACCATTAAAGAGTATAATTCTTTTTAAATGAGTTTTGTAGTTCATACACAAAGACTGAATTCAATGAAGCATCAAGGATCCTTTCTCTGGCAATTCTTGGAGATTGTGAAAAATTTTCCCGACTTTTGTCTGTGTCACCGTTCGAGAAATTCATAGATGACAAAAAACAGAGACAAGAGTAATTTTCACAGAATTTCCCTCCCATTGTTTCTTTTTCCACATCAAACATTCTTTATATTTTGAGAGAAGAAGAAGAGAGGATTGAGATTTGCAATTCAGCTGGTTAATTGCATTGAAATGAAAAGTAAAAAAAAAACGTAAAAGTAGAAGCTTTTCGTTTTGCATTTCTAGAAAAACAATCTATAAGTTTAAATAGTGAATTTGTGGAAAAAGTGCACGAGAAAGTGAGAAATAGAGAAAATCACTAAATGAAGAAACAATGCACAATTTATTGTATAAAAATAGAAGATGTTTCCTTGAAGAGATATAAAAAATGAATAATTTGAGAGGAGCGTGGCTATTTTTGTGGATTCGCCCTCTAAAGTGATTATATTGCATAATAAAAAAAACAACTTTACTAATAAAAATGATAAGAGTCGTAAATTATATCAGAAGAATTTTCCAGCAGCAATTAAAAGTCAGATTCAATTAATGTTAGGAGAAGAAGTGCTGAGAAAATCCCATATTAAAATGTTTGAGTAATTTTAAAAAACAAAACAACTAACGATTCACTCACATTGAGTGGAAACTTTATCGTAAAAAGAAATCAATTATAAAAAATATTATTTTTTTTTTCCTTTTATTCCTGCCTCACGACAAAGCACACACAAGACACTCATTTGCTGATTGTGCAATGAGAACAATATGGTAAATCTTGTAGTTTCATAGCTGAGGTGTAGAAGGAAAGTGAATCATAAGTTTTCCGAACTAATGTGTATTATTGAGAAATTATTCTGAGAGAGCTGTTTAAATAAATTATATGTACTATTTACATTAATTTAACAATACAAGAAAACTTGAAAAAGAAAAAAAAAACATAAATAAAAGCAATATTGATGAGAAACTGAGATTTTTTATGCTAATGACCGGATTTCTGTGGTTTTTCTGGGTTTGAAGATTTTGCTCGTCGACTGACTCAAAATTCTTCTTGGAACGTCTTATTTGAATAATGGAATTGGTTTGCTCAGTGACGAAGCGAACATGAACGTTACTGCGAAGGAAAGTTTGAATGACAACCGGAATCCCCTGCAAGAAGGCAAACACTGGAAGAGATGTGAGTCGAAGTGGCGATAAGCAGCAGAAACGGTTCAAAGGAACAAATGTTAAAACGCGTTGATAAGTCTCTACAGGCCGACTTATGGGAAGCTGTGATTCTTTTGTGGCGAACTCGGAATGGGATCGAATTCAGTTTCAGCTGCAAACTTTGGAGGCGAACAATCGCGTCGTTCAAAGAATTTTACACATCAAACAATTTCATTCACGACGCGATTCTTCGTCTTTGGAAAGGTCTCGACTATTGATTGTGGAGAAACGGAATATGGTTGTTATTTGAGAAAATTCGGAGATTAACTGGAAAAAGGCGAAATGTTTTGAAAATCATGCATTCTATAGGAAATTTCAGTCATTCAACTTCATCCAACTGACCTATCAATCCATTCCACTTCACAGACCAATCCGCTCTCTTTCTAGGTTCTACTGATTGTGAAGAAACGGAGTTTGTTATTTGAGAAAATTCGGAGATTAACTGGAAAAAGGCGAAATGTTTTGAAAGTCATGCATTCTATAGGAAATTTCAGTCATTCAATTTCATCCAACTGACCTATCAATCCATTCCACTTCACAGACTAATCCGCTCTTTTTCTGGGCTACTGATTGTGGAGAAACGGAATATGTTTGTTATTTGAGAAAATTCTAAGAATTCTGGAAAAAGGCGAAATGTTTTGAAAGTCATGCATTCTATGACTTTCAAAATGCATAAAGTTTTGTCAGTTAATATCGGAATTTTCTCAAATCCTAAATATATTTCTTTTCTCCACATCCAGTAGAACCTAGAAGGAGAGCGGATTGGTATGTGAAGTGGATTGGATTGATACTCGCGATACTCGTGAAATATTGATTAAAAAATTCTTTTTAACTGTTATAATGTCTACCAAATTACTATTTGTATACATTTCATTACATAATAGCGAAAGGGGACTTCTTTTTGGACAGTTTTTCTAGTTTGCCTTTTGATTTTGGAATTTTAAAATGCATTTAAGAATTCGCGCTTCTTTTCATAAGAGACTTTTGTTTTATGAAGCTTATATGCTATTCTTGAAAAGTTGCAAAGATGTTTCATCGTCGTTTCACGATTGTGTCTTCACTTTCCCTGAAATATATTCTGCAGTAAATTGTTCCTCTGTTGTTTGTGAGTATCAACTTCTAGAATTCTCTCTGTTTTATCGACTTTATATGCTTCTCCAGCATTCTAGCATCTCAACATAAAACAAACTAAGCAGAACGCATAGAACCAAAAGGCCAAAAACCGTTAATATTTAGTAAAAGTATAAAGTACCTCTATAATTTTTCACATATTTATTCTTCAGAAATTTCTCAATTGAAATTTATTATTATTTGCTTTGATCTTTGAAAGCTTTTGATTTTTTTTAACCATGGTTGCAAATGAAAAACAACAATCCATTTATCTAAAAGCTCTTTATGGAAAGTATACATTTGGATTAAGAAAAAAAGGCAAAGCACACGCCAAGTTTAGCTTTGCAAGCTGGGATTCGGTGGGCCACCTCGGGATGAAATGCAATTCGCTTATCAGCTGAAACTTGATGGTAAAAGAGTAGAGTCGAACAGTGACCGTATATATGGAATCCACAGCGACCCTCATGAATATGTCGTATAGTTTCCAAGGTATATCGCGTGTATGAGTCGTTTTATGAGCATGTCGTGCAGTTTCGCAGTTTCGTGCATGTCCACTGATATATGACCTTTGGTGAAAACCGGAAGTCGATATCTCTCACCGTTCTCTCGCTATAAGCCGTTGTACTACGGCCGGCCGGAAAAGTTTTGAAGCGCACATCATTTTTGGAATGTAGGGACCCTAATTCGTGGAGCGCCCCTAGTCCGGGGTCTCGGAGCTGACTTCGATTTTGGTGACCCATTACAATAAGCTGGGATATGGGAATCCCAGCTAATTTACGTGGGATTTGGCTCTCTAAAAGTCTAAATGTTTCAAGAGTTCCTTAGAGAATTTAGGAGAAAGATGAAAATGTCTGATATAAATGCAAAGATTGGAGGTTGACAGACAAGAGAGTCAAGCAGTCAAGATGCATCTATTTGCTGCTTTTCTCATTAAAGTCGACAAATTCTCCTTCATGCGAAAAAGCTCCATTTACCATCCTCCCTCAGCACAATAAGACTTTAGTCCACTTGAAAAGTTTGAAAAGTTTCTCAATCATTTTCCATCTTATAAACTTTAAAGCTAAAATTAAATTGCTTTCTTCTCTTCCATCAAAGCACTTCCACTTGTATTGCTCTCTTATACCAGAGTAAGACATTTTTCACATTTAAGTGATCATGAAAATGGAAAATTCCTTGAAATGGAAAATTTCCTGTTGCCAGGAAAACTTATTGAAAAATTTCTTTTCAGACATTCTAAAAGACATTTTATATGATTAATGTTTTCTCTCTGTCGTATTTAATAGTAAAATTTATATTCAAATAGAATTTATGTTTCTTGCTTGGAAAATGCATCGTTTAAATCAATATTTTCATCTCAAATCCACTTACCAAATGCGACGACCTGGTGGTGAAAGTCACAGGATCTTGAGGGTCTCCGGATGGACACATGTAGTCAACCCTTCCGGCGACTTGTATCAATTTGGATCCCGTGCGAGCCAAATCGATGAGATTGAGACGCAGCGTGTCCGCCGAGAACTCCACTTTCCTCAGGCAACCGACAAAGTTGTTGTGAACCCGAGCACCCTGGAGCGCCCGGGGATTAACAGCTCCACCCACATAAACCCTCGAGGAGGACAACATTGTGAATTTCCCAGCGATGTGACTGTGATCCGTGTAAACATCGTCCACCACGGCCACCAGCTACAAGCAATAAATGCTTTATTGCGCACTTTCACTGCAATTTTGAATAAAAAAGAACTCACCCTGCAGAAGCTCGTTATGGATGATATTTCCTGGATTCGTCGATGAACTGTGACTTTGTGCCACTGATGATCATCAAATCTGACCCGAGAAGGCTTGATATGCATCTCCTGCTTGCCATTTGCCAAGCCCATGGTTAGCGACACGCCACCATCGCGCAACGCCAGATTCAGATAATCTGTGCCGTGACCAGTGTAGAAGAGCAATCCATTTGGCTGTCTGGTTCTAAAGTACAGCGAAATTGCATCTTGAGCACTCACAATCGGCTCCCCACCCGTCTGCCCCAGATCATAGGAGAGGAACTCTGTGCCACGGAAAGTGGCCTCCGATGGAGCTTTGTCTGAAAGAGCAACCAATTAATTCAGCAAACAGCCAACTCACGCAGAAGAGATTCTCTGAACTTCTGAGGAAGATTCTAATAAATGATTCTGTCTTATGCAAATAGAAGTGATATCAGTGATAAAACATATTAAAAATGAATTCAAATACACATAACTCATTTATTATTTGTTCATTCAAAGGATATTAAAATAATATTCATGGGAAATCATGGAGTGCATTAATTAAAAATTTCACGGAATTGTTTTTTATACCTAACGAGGCGCTTCGCGCCTCTCTTTGCGTGGTATGTGGATTGTGTAGTAACTTGAGTTCGTTAAATTGATTGAGAAGATTCATTTAACAGATAAAAAGTCAAAAATAGGGGATCTTTGTATGAAAGGGCTCGAAAGGGGGTGGGGGGGCAATCCCCTATAATGTTAAATTACAGGCCATATTACCCCAATTAACCCCTTTATACATTGTGACCCGCTAGCGGATCATCTTAATGATGAAAAAGTCGAAATTGTCCGAAAAATTGGTAAATTTGTATG
>CAKKOB020000055.1:0-31788 GCA_918844115.2 Phlebotomus perniciosus
TTTCGACTTTTTCATCACTAAGATGATGCGCTAACGGCTCACAATGTATGAAGGAGTTGATTGGGGTAATGTGATCTGTAACTTAGCATTATAGGGGATAGCCCCCTCCACCCCCTTTTGCAATCTTTCATACAAAGCTCCCCTATTTTCGACTTTTTAACTGCTAAATGAATCTTCCCAATCAATTTAATGGACCCAAGTTACTACACAATCCACAAACCACGCAAAGAGAGGCGCGAAGCGCCTCGTTTTATAATAAAATTCGTTACCATCGTGTGGGCATTTTGTAAAGTCACCCTCATCTTTTACCTATTGGCTTTCTGCAAGAAGTCACAGATATTGATATTTATATCGAAAATTTGTTACTTTAAACCAAACATCAAAAAGGTAACTATTCAGTAGTAAATAAATTTTAACACCATACAAGAATTACAGACACCTTAAAGGTATTGGTATTAAAGGTATTATCTTGAGAATTTAATCATTCACTTGGTTAAATCGTACTGCCAGGACTTTGATCAGAGATCGGATTAAATTTCACTCGCTATATATAGAGAGTCTCATTTCGATTGTGGTTAAATCCTATTTCAACACAGGTCCATAGTGGCTTGTTAATGGGTATCTTCATAAAGGATTTTTAGAGGCTTGGCGCCTTTCATCAAATTATGCTTCCAAAAGGTAATTTTGCTAAACCTGCAAGTGTGTCTGTGCAATAATCAAGTGTCTGCCTGTGGTGTGGCCACCTTGTTCGCTCATCCCCCCAAAGTGAACACAATCTCCGTGGCGGCTGCCATCGCCTAATCATCTTCCGATGGGCTGATGCCTCGGTTTCTGGGCGTCGAACACGGCGAGAGGCGTTCGGAATCCGAAAAGTGGAATTCCTCGCGTTCCAGAATTAATTGCAAATTGGCTAGTCGCGGCTACAATAAAAGAACAATTTCGTGGCAGATGCGTTTATTGGGATATGCAGAAGAAGAGGCTTTTGTGAACTTCGCAGGCTCCCCTTTTAATTATTACGTGGAATTTTTATATATGGCTAAATTCATTTCAATAATGGACCTTTTGATCATTTGTACTATGGTCTGACCTAGGGAGAATTAGTTGATGGATTTTATTACCTATACCTAAATATCTACCTTATCTGGAAAGTTGTGAAAAAAAAAATGCATTTACATAGGTATATTCATCGATATTTCTACTTTAATTTTTTTTTCCTGCTTCCATTTGCAAGATATTTTCCCAAATAAATTCTGAAAATCAGTATAATTCCCCTTCTCTTATTCTGATCATAGAAAACCTCTGTAATTTTGTGTAAGCAATTAAAATTACTATCAAAATCCCTAATGCATCTCCACACGAATGGAGTTCAATAAACCCTTTCTCATGAGGAGGGGCAAATTGCTTATGGTTTGCTGTCGCTATCGCCATTTCTGGGTGAAAGTACATAAACATGAGTATGTGACGCCTGTTTGTCTCAAATCCCAACACCAGATTGCCATTTCTCTCCCGTCGCATTCACTCTCTTCCAGATTTTCACTTTAGCCAAGGAGGGAAGATGCTGTGGCGACGTCGACGATGTGGAAAAATAAATGGGGGAGACAAATTATTGAGCGTGTGTCGGAGTTAATAGCGTCTCGAAGCGTCTTTCATGCCCCGAAAACTTTCACAAGTGGTTTGGCGATGAAAATTCCACCGCTGGATTGCTCATCCGTGTAGTCTATCTCCTCCGGATGATTCTTGCTTCTGGGCAGAATTTTGCGATGGATGTGTATACCTACAAAGATTCGTGAAATGAGATGACACAACTGGCGAGGATGCCTGAAAGTGAGTCACTTTAGACATTTTCCGGGCGTCTTCTGGTGTCTCTGGGTGTCTCGGGATGAGACACTAAGATTGCGTCTCTTTGGGATGAGTGACTGAAGTGGTAAGAGCAGAAGAACAGCAGCAGAAGAAGAATGTCCGTTTCGCTTCGTCGATTTTAACAGACTGCCTGTGTGGAATTTATGTATTTTCGCTATTTTATATGCTAATTTTCACATTTGTTTCATTTGGTTCTTAGTGCTGTTGGTCTTTTTTCCCTCCTTTTGCTTTATTGTTATTCTTATTCGCTATATATCTTACCACCACTTGAAGAGGATCTTCTGTTTTTCACTCAACACACTAAGGAGGCGAAATGGAGAGGTACGGGCATAAATTCTTGTTCAATGATGTTTTATATGTGAGCGGCTTGTTGTCTTCTTTCTGGGCTTCTGTGGATTGCACTTTGTCGACCCATGGGGGGAGAATAGTCGAATACACCCATCAAATAGGGCTGGACAACCGAGGCAGGGCAGGACGATGGAATCATTGCAGAAAACACAACAGCAGTGATTGTATCAATGCGGAAACGGACAACTTTATCGATGACAATTGCCAGTAAATCAGAATGCGAGAAGACTTGAGGAAGCTCCTCTATGCACCACATTGTTATATTTGCCCACGGTGGAACAATTTAATTCTGGGAGTGTTTCATTCAATTGAGACTTTCCTGAATTTTTCCTGCTCATCTATTTAAAATCCACATTCACTTGAGTAATTTTTCCCATAAAGTTAGATATACGCTTACGCACACCTCTTCATCAATGGCTGATTGCAGTGACTTGTTGGGATTTGGTTGATGGAGAGGAAATTATCAGTAATTTTCTCCTCAGATTCAGGCACATTTCAGTAGTGGATTTTTGAGAATGCCGAAAGATTATTATTTGGTATGAATTTGCAATCTATTGTCTCATTCTTTGTCTTCAGTGAATGGATAAATGACCTGAGAAATTACTTCTTTTTTTTTAGAGAGATATTGATTGTCTTTTGTTTTCCCGCCAGATTACTTAATAAGATGAGATATTCATATACCTACCTTCTTGGATTGGTTTGGAGGCAGTCTTTTATTAGAAAAAAAAAACAAAGAGCAATGCTAAAATATTCAGACGATACACATAATTCTAAAATAATTTCTAAATATTACTGAGTTGAGAAATAAATTTTAAAGATGATTGTGTTGGTATAAATAACTTTTTACAAATTAAAGTAATTAAAGATGATGTTCACTAATAGAAATGCTCTAAAATATGACATGGCATGTTTGGCTATTTAGCATAATCCGGAAGAAAATGTCCATAATTAATTTATGATGAGCTGTACCTACTTCTCTTTTTTATGTATAACAATATTTCTCTTTTTTATGTGTAACAATATTTTTTTCCGCTCGTCTTTCATCATTCTGAATGTATTATAGTTATGGAATAAGGGAGTGCAGGAAAACATCCAAGAGGTGTTTGTAAACATTCAACACTGGCCAGAAAAGTGTTTCTTATGGGAGTTCACGCAAGGCAATGAGAGTGGTGAAAATGGTTTTGGCCAACAAAGAGAGACTCTACGTGTGATAAGAATCTCTTCGAAAATACATCTTCTGGCGCGGGTCGAGGAGGAAATGTGTAGAATGAGTTTGTGGAATTTTCTCTCCTTAAGCACCCAAAATTATTGGATGATTTTCAATTAGGTATTCAAATGCATGTTTCTCGTGTGTAATTTGGAAGAGGGCACAATGTCTTTTTTTTCTGTATCTAACCCGAGGCGACTCTAAGGCAAGTGAGTCAAATGATACAAATGACTCAAGTCATTGGGAGAGATTTAAGTGGTGTTGTTTGACGACGAATGAAACGAATTGACTTGCTTCCGGTCCAAGAGGAATTTTCTCACACATCTTGTGCCATTCAGGGGAAAATGTGTGTGAGGTTAGCATATAAATGGCTCTTAAATGATATTAGGAGAAGGAGTTATTAGGGGGTCTCTCTTTTTCTACATATCTGCCAGTGGCTCCTTCATACTGGCCACCTCACACTGTCACCCACTCGTGGGACTCCCTCAATTTCCATTTCCGTGGGATCCACCGGCGTGCCATCACAGACGATTTGTCCTGACCCGAAGAGTTATAAATTATCGTTTCTAATCTCAAATTTATGTTCGTGAGAACAATTGAAACTCATTTCCAACAATTAGCGTGCCGAGTACATCATGTTAAGTACAGTACATTATATTTGCGATTTGATGGCTTTAGATTTATGAGTTGCTGCAGAACACAGTCTCTTCTGGGAGAGTTCTTTTTCTCATCTTTTCTTGCCATCCACCCAGTGTATGTTTGGGGCTCTGAACTGCCAACTTGAATTTGTCATCTTCCTATTAGATCTTGCAAACTCTTTTGCAAATTTTCTGGTGCAATGTCCATTCTTTCAGCAATAAATTTGGCAGTTTCCGGCACAAAAGACATTTCAATCTGCTTTAATGTAAAGTTTCTTTTAGGAGCAATACAATACATATATTATCTTCTCACAGTAATATCAATTCATAATTAACTCGTCATACAATGCGGGAGCGCATTACAAAATTCTATAACTAAAAGGATGCAAAGACGTCGGAAGAGATGATGGGCAAGAGAAATAAAAGATTCAGCAAAGAGAGGAACTTGTGGGCGGCTAAATTGACACAATTACACGAAGAAGAGTATATAATTTACGGATGATGCTTAATTGTACAGAGAGGGCCTTCAATTGTTTATTGTTGGTAGTACATTTTGTTGCCTTGTGGTGTGCATTAGAATCGCACTTTTGTGCCATCTTAGAAATAGTGAATTGACGACAAGGAAAATTACGCTTGGTATTTGGTAAAACACCGGAAAAGATTACTTAAATTGTCATAGGATTTAATTAGACGCATCAAATTTGTTGTTCTCTTTCTTCACCATTTAACTGACAAGAATTTTTTGTCCAGGGAGACACTTTGAATTTCTGTTATTATTTATTTTTTACTATCAAGTAAGTGTCAGTTGAGGTAATACAAGTAATATTTGTGTCTTAATATTTTATTTTATGTATGTATTGACAATTTAATCAGGACTGATTGCGTTACGCTTTAACCGGACTTTTAAATCAAAGAGTGGAACTAATGAGCCACTATTTTTGTCAATTAAGTAATGTTTGTCACTGTTTTTCTTAGAACCTGATGAAATGTATCTTGTTATAATGTTCTAACAATCCCACACCACATTTGTCCACTAATGAAATCCTCTTACGACAGTTGCTGATTGAGTTGTCGCTATATGGGGAGGCGCTTGTTACATATGTACACAATTGGGCGACTTACTCCTCATGTTACAAAAGCTAAATCACTTTTCTCCAAGAGTTTTGGTTCTGTTCCATTGACAAAATACTAAAATAAACTCCTTCCACTCAAGTCTAGACGACTTTTCCTATATGAGACGACACTGTGTCCCAATGCTTTCTCGCCTCTCAGTTCCTTCTGGAAGAGTGCGCTAACATTTATTTCCTCTTTTCATCCAACTTTTCTTCTTTCATTCTCGTCTACTCTATCCACCACAGTGCACGACCCAGAGCAATTAATCAACCCAAATGATTGGACAGAGAGGAGGTAAAATTGAGATATTTGATGGGGTCTCTTCAGTGATTCTGGTATGGGAAGGAGTTTTTATTGCTGATACGGATTTTTATGGGATTTCTGTGTCATCCATTGAAATATTACGGTCTTTGGCAGAAATCCATTTACCAGTGGAGAGCAGGGATTTTTTGGGGGCGGATGATGGGGAGTTGAATCCACGCAGGAGACTTTAGCACCATCTCAGCTGATGAGAGAGCCGCCCAGCAGGCGCACTTAAGACTCGCGATCGCGCAGATGGTATAGAGGGATCAATGTCACAAGTTTGCGATTCATGTGCATGAGCGCGAGCGCAAAAAGCCCAATGCATGTCTGAAGGTCTTTGTCACAGTCATCCACACGTCTGAATCGGGGTTATGGGACGTCGTGGAGTTTTGCAGCGTGTTTGGGAATGTGCCATCGGAAATCCGTGCCAAAAATACGTGTCGGCGGCGACAATCAACAGGCAAAAAGCAAGAGCGTCTAGTGGATAATGTCTGGTGGAGAGATACCTCACCAAGGAGGGTGTGCAAGTGCCAAAGAGTGGGAAAAAGTGTTCCTCACCATGTCTATTTTGGGAATATCTCTTCGGATCAACTGATTCCGACCAGCTGACTAGTGTTCTAAGTAAAGGGACTTCAAGAACAATTCTACCAAGACAGGGTGTCACAGTGGTTGAACTTTTGAAAAGTGCAGGAAGGCTCTAGTTTGGATCACAATACTTTGTCTAGTTTTGTTGTTGAATTAATCGGAGTTGATTTATTTCCTAGGCCGCTGTTGGTGGCTGCGTATTTTTTTATACAAAATTTATTCTCTATTTTGTTGCCTTTCAATTATACATATTAGGAATATTTTCTGTAGGTATGTTAGTCCAAAAGTATTTAATTGAAGGAGTCTCTAACGTTTCACAGAAAATGCAGTGCATTCACACGTCTCTTCGGTCGGAGATTTATCATTGAGCTCTCCACTTAGATTGTGATCTCGATTCAGACGATATTGTGAGAGAGCGAGAAAGATGGAAAGAAGAATTCAGAATCTTGTGTGATTTTTTTTCCGCCAAAAGTGACTTGAGTCAAGGAGGCAAAAGTGGAATTTCGTTTGATCTCTCGCCTAGCTTTTTGATCGCATATTGGTTAGCAAAAGATGAAGTCAAATGGGATCAATTTCGATTGGGGTGATGATGGTGAGGGATGAACGGGATGAATGGGGGAATTTGGTGCCTCAATTGTTTAGAACCCAATAAAGCTCACTTCTATAGATTTCCGTAATTGATGTCTCTGCTATTCTTGGCTGATCACCGGTGGACGAGGAGGAATTCTATGGATCCGGAGGCGCTTCATCTGTCGCTACAATGAAATTGTGAGGGAAAAGAAATAGCACTGGGGAGACACACTATTATTCTAGTGTTTTCTACCTTCTTAAGTTTCCTCATGCCACTTCTTTGCCCATCAGTTGCAACCAAACAAAGTGGCAGAGGCCGCCCCATGAGACGTGAATCTGGGTGTCCATTGAATTCAAAGGAGGATCCCTTTTCTATGCGCGATCAATTCAATTCTTCTTTCCACCGACTCTTCGGAAATTGAATTCAACCTAAATCCCGTCACGGGTGCAAATATATTCAATATTCTCTCCCCCTAATTTAGTCGTTATGTTAAATCCAGTTGAATATAACATAAAATAGGTATATACACACCGTTTTGATTTCCGAAGTTCCATTTCTAAAGATGCTGAGAAAAATTTGCAGTCAAATCAATTTGGTCTGTGCACTTTAAGTATTTTTTTCATTTTGGCACAATTCTCTTGGTCGGAGATATGGGAAAAACTTATGGTTCAATTGCTTCGGCTTTTGTCCTTTGCGGTATTCATTATGTCATTCCGATGGGAAATGAGAATTGAGAAAGGTAAGTAAGACAAGAGGAATTCGCTCTTTAGTTTTTTTGCGCTCTATCCTATACCTCTTTACCCATTCTTAGGAGTTGAACTCAAAAGACTATATATGTTGATCTAATAATAGCGCCCCGCGAGAAGAAGGCAACAAGGCATTGAGCACTTCATCCATTTTCCATTCAATTGTATGGGCACACCATTTCGGTCTCTTTCTGCTCCCCTGTGATTTGTGCCTGGGTGCAAAATGGGGTTGAGGGAAAACAATAGAAAGGAATTCAATGGGAGCAAATCATTTCAATTGTAGTTAATGGTAAAACTCATATACGATGTGACCTCATGAGAGATTAAATCTAAATTTCTTTCAAGTGACATGTCTATTCTGATTTCTTTTCATGATACGTTCCGGTAAGATAATACAGGATGATAGGACTTTCCCATTAGATATATAATTTGATAGGAAAAAAAATTATATTAAAGAAATTGTAGATCCCATTTTTACTGTATAAGTAGTTATTTAACGGGAAACGGGAAAGTTTCAGACAAAACTTTGGAGATTTATGCAGTACGCTCAATATACAAGTTAGTGCAAGGTATTTTGCACAAAACCTCTCACTTTCTCACGTGGTGTCTATGAGTCAGAATGAGAGGTTTTATGCGAGATACTTTGCACTAACTTCTACTGAGCGCACAGCATTACCTACTTTAGAAATTTAGGAAAATGTTAGGATTTTCCTTAATTTTATTGATAATATTTTTTGAAAAATTATTTCAATCTTCATCTACCCAATATTGAACAATTTAAATTGTTTAACGCCATAAAATTATTTCGAGTGATCATATTCTCTATATACATATGCTTCCAATTACTCTATCTCTATTGAGAATACGAAGTGGTCGGTTAGTTGCAGCAAATTGAAGGCTTATGCCTATCATCTCACCATCTTGCCCTAGAACGGGAGTCTTGCGCGACTGAATAATATACTGAATGTAATATGCAAAGGAATTTGCATATTGCAAATTATAATGTGGCCCATTTTGGTAGAATAATTCTATTGTCACACCGCATATAATGCATTCAAAGATCTTAGGATGGAGTGTGGGAACAACAGGATGGCAGCAATAAGTGCTTAAGTGGTGATTTATTGTATCGCAAGTGGGAAAAGTGTATCAAAACAGGAGGAAAACATGTGATTCAGTCATTGTGAAATGGATGATGTAACTGATTTATGAGTGGCAAAATATACGCTGAAATTGTGAAGCAAATTAGCTAATTTGCTAAATAGCGGAAGTAATTTCTGCAATTTGAATATTCCACTTACACATCTCGTCCTATGATCATCTTTTAACACATTTGTTGTCCAATTAATTAATTAATTACATTCTCTTAATGACCTCACTCGTGTGAATACTTTAGTGTTTTTTTTCTCTCACTGTGGTTAGCCACTGCCACTGAGCCCTGGCCTTAAAAGTGTTGTTTGTAGAGCAGAAGAAGAAGGGAAATTAAAGAAATTTATATCATTGAAATTGTTGAGACAATAAGCGATAAAATCGACCATTCGGAGTGGGAAGAGAGGTGATTTTGGTGTACAGAGGAGAGGTGAAGGAGTTGGAAGTCGTGGTTACTCACGTTGATTATCGCACGATGATGACGATAATGATGCCGTCGAGAGCCACCGTAGTGGCTAAAGCCACGGGCGGCATGCTAAATGTTCTTCATCCGCGTTAAATTTCATCTTCAGCATATGTTCTGCGTTGGTATTGCACCACGCATTAGGTACCAACCTGATGTGCACCTAACGTTTCTCTTAATAACTCTGCTGTGGTTGTATTCAATCTTACATTTAATTGCTCTCTTTCTCTCCTCCCGATGCTTTTAATTATCCAGTCTGTTGATTTGAAGGCGTCAAATTGGTTTCGGGTCACGTCTTGGTCATTGACTAGATCAACACGATCATGCTATATGATCGTACAGAAGCAAAGTTGGTGAAAAAGTTCTTGGTTTTAATAATGTAGAATAGGTACTATATGGATTTTTTTTATAATCTACAAGCATTATAAACGTAATTGCTATATACATACATATGTGTTTAAAATAATATAATGATAAAACAATAATTTAAATGATTAGCAATTAATGTGTAACTTTCCAAGAAGATCCAAGAACTTTTCATTTGACCACTATGTATGCACTCAACTCAAAACGTGAGCAATTGAATCACAGCACCGTTATCATACAATACCTACAATACTTTACTATACATATTTGTATTATTTATAATATATAGGATATATAGTAATATTTTTCATTGGTCAATTACCTAATTAATATCTGTTGAGGGTGATAAACGTAGCGTTGAAATTCATGCAAGCGTGCCGCAAAAATGTTTTGGGTATGGAGAGATCACAAGTGATCGGAGTCCATTTACCTGCTCGGACGGGACACACGAAAATTAAGATTTTTAATTGAACGACAGGTGTGCAGTTTGTTGATCTCAACGCGGGCATTCTTTTGTATGTTCCACATGAAATTTACTTTATTGACCTCGATGTCTCTTTAAATCGAATATTTTGATGCAGACGGTGTCTTTTATTTGGCGGTTAAATGCATCACCTGGACAAGGGACAAGAAGGAGACGTGTTGATGGAATTCCAAAGGAAAAGAAATACCTTCAAGAGATGAGATGGTCTTGTGCGAGAGGGTTGAATGGAGCAATTTCTTTCTTGGCATTCTGCCACATGATCGCACGTATTATTAATTTAATGAGGTGAATGATTAGCTGCTGAGATAAATAACATGTGTGTTAATCAGTGTTTAAAGATAAATATACAGAATTTTAATTGTTTACACACAAACTCACTCATAGTCCTCCTATAGCACTCTCATTGGCATGAAAATTGGCTCAAATAAGTTGCGTTGATGCACACGAAAAATAAGTTATATATATATTTTAGTTGTTTATGAGTTTATTGACCAGATAATTTTTCTGCACTATAATTTTCCACCCATCAGCCATAATGTGTGAGATGTGTGTGCAACATTTTATGTAGGTATAGGTATAACGCGCGAAAAAATTTAACTTCGGGGGAGGAATTTGAGTAATTAGCTTGACATTTTGCATGGGAAATTACGATGAAGTGGTATATATTGCGTGCCAAATAAGCGAACAAAAAAAAAAGAGTAGAAAGAGAATAGGCATGACCAATACAGTTCTTTTTGCGTAAATATTACATTTTTTTCTCTCATTCCTAATAATGGTTGCACTACAAAATTAAAATCAGTGCGCGTTCTGGTATTTTGCACCTAATTACCAGTCTTCTCCCATCAGTTCTTCTCCACCTCGCAAATTGTGTTCAAGCACGATGAACAGTGAGAGTTTTGTGATAAAAATCCTTCATCTGCCGTTTAAGATCTTACCATGACGGTTAGTAATTAAAATCAGGATGATAATTGTTGGAAGAAATATAAAATTTAACCTTCAAATTCATCAGACTTATTCATTTAAATTGTCTGGACTTTATAATACTGAGTTAGGTATATAAGTGTTCGAAAGACTCACGGTTTTACCCGTTTTACCCAAACTACGACGATTCTTTTTTATTTTTTTAAATTTGGCGTATTTCTAGTGCAATTATTGTTAGTCGTATACGATAAGATTGTTATTGAGGGTAAATAAACTAGATGATGTCTGTCGTTAAGACGTTTCAATTCCTTTGACATTTAAATGAATCAATTATCGTGGAAATTCTTGAACCAAAAATAAGATTATTTAAATTTTCCCACTTCTCAAGTGCTCCTCGCAACCTTTCGGGTTGGATGTCGAAGTCCTAATGATTGATATCGGAGGTCGTTTAGACTTGGTGAGAGCCCCTGAAATAATTTCACGGACTGGCAGCCAATTCCCATGGGATATTGTTCTTAGAGGTAGCTCAATAGGAGGGAGTCCGAGTAAATTGTGGTGGTTGCTCTCAAAATATCTTCTTGGGCCTCTATTATACAGTAAGACCACCCTCTGATTCTTTTTTCTTTGTTTTCGTCTATTTTGGCTGTACCTTCCGCTTCTTCACAATATTCAATGACTTTTGATGCATTCATCACTTAATAATGGTGTGGAGGAATTTATTGTTGTTGATGGATCAGAAGGGGGTTGAGAGTGCTGACGGTTCAGCTGCTTCGTCCTCCTTCCTCATTTTCCATCTCACTCAATCTCCCACGATATTTCAAAAGAAGCCCAGTGAGTGTGTTTTGTTCTGCCTCTTATTAAATACCTCTTCTTGGCTGCTTCCAAAATATATCGGACAAAGATTGCTCACGGAGAGTGATTTGAATTTCAAAGTGTGACGACGGTTTGTTTCCAGTCAGCGCGCTCATTTGCCTCTAAAGTGCCATTTACACTGTCAAATTATCCGTTACCGGGATGGTAATTGAAAAAAAATGGGAGGAATGCACATAGACCACTTTCCCGCGCTCAATAGAAGGTAGAACTGGCGTCACACGACGCAATCAACATAATTAAAAGCCATTAGAAGGCGATTCCGGACCATAAACTTCCTCATACAGTAATTTTGTTAAAAGTCTCTCAAGAGATCTCAATTCTTGGCGATATATTGTGTCTCATCTCATGAGTCTTGTTTTACTGTGTCATCCTCTGGAGGTTGACGATATCTTTATCTCATATAAAGCCCTCTTTTATTTGATTACACGGTTAGTGATTCTTTGCACTAAATACCGCATTCAACGTGTGTCGTCAACCTTTCTCTTGCAACAATACACTGACCACAACTTCGTGTGTTATATGACCTGGCGCTATAGAGATGTATATAAAACAATATTTAATCTTCTCCCAGTTCAAATTACCAGAATGTATCATATTTGAGTCTTTCTACCTTTTCATAGAAAAATTATTATTTTTTCTAAATCCTTTTTACCTACTTGTCAAAATTTCAAATGAAAATGATTGAAGTCCTTAAGAAATGTTGGGATTAAATTATATTATATATAGTCACTCGAATTTCGTATGTGAGAAGATGTTGGCATTCAGCAGTACTAAATATTTATACATACAAAATTATTTGGATCATATATTGCGCAAAATTTCGCACACAAAATATCTCATGGAGCGATTTCAAGAAATCTCTCTTGTATTGTAATTTCAATACGATTAACCCCATTCCAGTGCGAATTACTTGGCAATTTTGATTAGTTTTCTCACGTGTTAATTATCTGACTGAATTTAGGAGTGTTGAATATATCTGCAGATTTGTTGCTCTTCGAATTAGTTAAGTGGTTTTCCTTCCTGTTCACAAGCCAATTGGCCTGAGCCAGTATAATATGTTTATTTATTCATGCAAGTGGATGATTGATTTGATGTAGGTGAGTAAGGTGAATTATATTTTCAGCAGAGCCGCACATTTTTTCCTCTGTCTCACATTTTATCATGTTGGATGGTGGCATTTTGAATAATGTTATAGGAGGGAATAACAACATTGTATAGTATTTTGCCATAATTTTCAAATGTTTGCCGCACTAACGTAAATAAATAAAGAACCTCTTGACTATTTTCCTTTTTCTGCACCGCTCATCGTGTACTGGAAGTCTTGTAGATTGTTGGGCATTTTATTGAGAAACAGAGCGTCAATTGTAAATACGAGTTAGTACAAAATGTAGAGGTAATTTTCATTTATTAAAAATTCATATGGGATCACCATGTAAGGGAATATCAGGTGGTTGATGACACCTCGAGGAGCAAAGTGCTGGTTAGAGAGACGAAAGTTTGAAAGATCCCTGAAACAATACCAACCACTGTTGATTTGACGCGATATTGTGCGATAAATCGCCCACAATATATACCTTTAAATGGGTGAGAAATTGTCATGTGATTTTAAAGACATATGTGTGGAGGAAAAAACTCCACTCTCTAGGTAGGTATAGAGGAAATATGAATATTCTTCCATGAATTATCAATTCTGTTGAGACCGTTGTTCACATTCCCACACAAAAACATACGGAAAATATTTGTGTGACGTGATGACAAAACGCACCGACAACACCTTCTTGCTGGGGCCCAGGAAGGAAACTCCCGAGACTTCTGCACAAGACAATTCAACAGGGGATTTCTTCTGAATTGCGTGATAGGGATTTTTTTTTTACATCTTACTGGTACTCTCAACTTGTGGTGAATCTTCAGAGAGAGGATATATGTGTGTCTTTTTTTGTGGCATGAGGGAGAAAATTAAGAAATATGGGAACATAAGAGTCAAGGAGATGTAGCAAAGAAACGCCAAAGTGTGGGAAATTGTCATGAATTTTTCTTCGTCTGCATTAACCAAGTACATACCTTGATGATACCTTTGCACAATGAGGCACTTTTCGCCTAATGAAATTCTTGAAAGAAATTCACAAGGCAGCACGTGATAATCAGGATTGCATAGCGTGGGTATGGGTATAAATTCTTCATTGGCGATCTTTAACGTTAAAGACTTTGTAAGAAATTCTAACAGTTCACTTGAAGTGTCTGCTTTTTCTTTTTTTATTAATATTTTTATTAATAATTTTTATAACATTATTAATCTTAATAATAATATATATAATAGTACATACATATGTATATAGCAGAGTGTGAATATGTATAATTTTGCAATAGGTTTCTTAAATATTTGTCCATGTTTGGTGTGTGACAGTGTATGTCTATATAGGGTAGAAACCGCTAAATCGATCGAGATGAAATTTGGTATGGATAGGTCGGATAGATAGAGAATACCTCAGATTCATTTTTTTATGTTATTATCCAAGTTGAAAATTATTATTGTATGTATGTTTTTGTGAGTATTTTATATTACCTACATTTTGTGATCAAGCCTGTGATCGACTTTCTCACGTTTGGTTATGATGAAGTGAAAGAATTCTTGTGTGATCACAAGGAGTGGAATAAAGTGCGTGAGAATAAATGGGAGACAGCTCAATTATTTCACATTCTTGTCAATGTTTGCTCTCATGTGGTCTTGTTTGAGGGACAATTTATTTCGTTTGGACAATTAGATGTCTAACACTATGCTAATTAGTTCGGTTCTCTCGCTATACCTTTTACGTTCTGGATGCTGCTGCATTCTCCTCCCAGTGTAGCACATCGTCTGTTCTGTGAGACCTTGTGCGTGATTGTGTCTCTGTGGTTTGGTGGCTGTCGTCAAAACTAACTTTTGCCCGCTAGTCTCTTTCATGTGTGGCACCATCTCTGCCCCCGCACTGGATGGAGAAGAAAAGAAGCTTTCTGGAGGCAATTTTATGACTTCTTGTTTGACTTTCATATTTGTACGCGAAAGACATCAAATATATGAAATGGCTTTATGTATTAGGATGAAAAGGGGATCGTGTAGGAATAATTTGTGTGTGAAAACAGCATCACCAAACAACACCTCAATGGGAGTTTTGTGCGTGTCAACAGAAATTAATATCCATTTTGACATGAAGTCCCAAAAGCAAATGATGAAGTTCACCTCATTGAATTTGTGATGAAGTCGATCATCTGGGCGTGTGAATTTTCTCTAAGGCAAATTGAGCCTAAAGGTGTTATGATCATTTAAGTAAGAAAAACCATTTAAAATTAATTCCACTGGCTGGTGAACTCTTCCCTTCAACTTCTTTTCGTGGATGTGTGTCTTTTCTATATCATTTTGCATACTAAATGATGCCGACGTTGTCGTATCCCAATAGGAAACAATTGAACGTGTTTCACTGTGAACACAATTTTTATTGCTGTAATTACTGTATTTTCACCTTAAATTGTAAATTACAGCAATACCCACAAATTCACCGTGGAGGTGAGACGCCCAGATATATGTATATGCAAAAGTGAGATAGTAGATGCGAGGGAAAAAGAAGTTGGTAAATGTTGCTATTTGTCTGTGCTAAAAGTCATTTATCTTCCTTATTTCCAATTTTCGTGTAACTCCTGCAATTCTTTTATAACATGTGAGATTCTATCTCGGCAAAATGATTTATTCGCAAGTTGTGAGTTGATTGAAAACAATAAAACAAGATTACTGGCCATAGACCCAACTCTGTGTACTTTATTGTTATTAATTATTCACACGTACACCAGGTGAATAAGATGAACACTTTTTATTCTCACTGATGCAAAAAAAGAGAAGCAAATTTGTCTCATTTTCCAACGTGTGTCAAGTCATATGTAAAATTGTCCCTAATGATCTATTCCTTATGCGCAACCGTTTCTTTCTATGTACTTTTAGATGAGCGGCAAAAGATCGAGGAGCTTCAAGTGTGCCGTCCATCATCGTGACAGGGAAGTTTGTTCTGAAAACGATTTTCACATAATTTTTCAGGATCCACCGTTTTTCGAAAGGTGAATAAATATTATTACCTATTAGTGATAAAATAAATATTAATGAGAATTGACAGCTAATTAAGAGATAAAAATCAAGCGGATAGACTTTTCATTTATTAGCCAATAATAATTATTTAATAATTGCAACAATTTGAAAAAGAAATATGAATAGGTACTTTCAAAATATTTTATTATGCAAATTCTCTAGGTAGTCAATAGATATTCAATTTATCTAATTAATTTTTACTGTTTTCCCTCATTTGCCAATATGCAGAATGGTTCACGTGATTGCGATGGAAGTGCTTCCGGAGGAACGAGACCGGAAATACTATGCAGACAATTATACATGCTGTCCACCTCCACTCTTTGTGATATTTGTGACGCTGGTTGAGGTAAGTTGCTAAAAAATATTCTATTGCAATTTTTCCCACTTTTTTTTGGGATAGGGCAATCCAGTATTAAGTGGAATTCCTCAAGGGATTTGATTGCACTCAGAGGGGAGTACTTTGATAATGCCAAGGAGAGTATTTTATTGTGGAAAATGCCAGCAATATGCCATAAACTTGACAATGATATTTTCATATATGTTAGCAGAAGAAATGTGAAGAGAGAGAGAAAGAAGCGAGGATGATCTAGAAAATATGATGGGTATAAGATGGGCTGGTGGGAGGTAGATAAATTCGTGTTTCTTAGCACTTCAACCCCCACCCTTCACGTGTATCCTTATTTATGGGGCCTGAAATTGTGAGGGAAGGTCTCTTGACTGGTGGCAGGAGTTCTCTGAGGCGCACAAAATGAATCAACATCCAAAGTGGATGAGACAAGGAGTGTGTGTTTCATGGAAATTGGGGTAGAAATGATTTACAGTTTTGAGGACGCTGTCAAAGCGAAGAAGATGAACTGAAGAAGGGATAAAAATGTACTCATAGGAATACCATTTTAAGCCCCAATGCATTTTCATTGAGATTAGGAGAAAATCCATCACTTTATCGAAGCGTTTGGTTATATTCTTTTCTTTTCTTTTTCCACGAAACCCAATAAAATTGACGAGAGAGTAGAATATTACACTTGAAAATATCTCTCTACATACATATATGAGTCTCTTTTCATTAATCATTCACATCACATGGATCCTTTGCCATTTCCTTTCCAATGGTCGAGACACGGACGAAAAGACATGATCACGCACCACGTGTGATTCATGGTAGTAAAATTCCCATTTATGCATTCTTCGACTGATTCTCCAATTATCATGACGATTGAATATAAACATGTGAAAGGACTGAGATGTAGGAAGAAGGACATCCGATTTCCGGAACTCCAGGAATTCTCTTTTTTCTCTGAGAAAACTCATATATATATAATAGGAGTTGATTTTTTTTCTTCACTTGGTGGATTTATTCACAAGACGACAAGGGTGTTTCTGTGGTGTTTCTGCATTCAGAGCATTTCTTCGTGCTTTTTATGTGTCACATGAGAAGTACATGCCGACAACTTCCGTTTTCACTTTGATGCTCGCACCCACTTTCCGGCCTTACGTCGAGGATCATTGAAAAATTGGTGTTACAGTGCAAGAAATTGACTTTGAGATTTGAAGATATTAGAGGTTTTTAAAAATTTGATTTATTTTATAATTAAATATTCGCAAAACTTCTTTGAATAATCCCTTTTAAATAATCCTTGAATATTCGTTTACATCCATGAAATACGTGAAATTTTTTTAATAATCTGTAATGACCAAAACAAACAATTTTCTAGCTGTGTAGGAAATTTATATAGCATGTATCAAAGGTCCTTCGACCTCTATTTACAGAAAATCTCTCAAGGGTAAATGGGATTTTTTTGCTCTGGATCTTAGCATTTCATTTCTCTGTATATTTCAACTAAAGCAGCCGATGGGAGAAAGATCACGATGAAAAGGAGGATAGGATGAGAAGAAAATGTGTGATGCCGTTCTACTGAGGGATGATGAAACAATTGTGAAGAAATATGATTCTCTGTAATCTTGTATGGTGGCGAGAAAAGAGAAGACTTAGAGGCAGATGTTTCCCGTTGTGTCATTAACAGCCCAAATAAGGATGATCTTCATCTCCTGGAGGACTTTTCACGGAATTAAACGCACGTGTCACTTGTTTGTTGTCTTTCTCTTCCTTCTCGCCAGCTTCTTTCACTAATATCGCCCCGCTTTTTTTCTCATTGACTCTTTTTCCTCTATCTCTTGGGCTTTTTTCTACCTTCACGTCATCATCTTGTTTGTTTTTTTTCCCTCGTGATCGCGCTTCTTGCCACAGTGGATGTCAGGTTCCATCATGGGAGCAGGTTGTTAATGCTACGACGCAATAAATTGGAGATAATTACGTTAATTGGCTTCGACATTTTAATCATTTCACTTTTGTCTGCTATAAGGAATTTAGGGCACGGTGAGACTCTTTTTCCCCTCCCTCGTGTCACACCAAGTGCGTCGCGATCGCATGTGATCTATTGGAATTGTGCGCGTTGGTTGATTGACTTGATATCTCCAGCATTGTATACGACAGATGT
This sequence comes from Phlebotomus perniciosus, assembly GCA_918844115.2. NCBI lineage: Eukaryota > Metazoa > Arthropoda > Insecta > Diptera > Psychodidae > Phlebotomus > Phlebotomus perniciosus. Next base: position 18,231 of record CAKKOB020000055.1, read on the forward strand.
AGATTTTCGAATAGAGCCGATGGTAGATGTTCTTATGAATGGAAATGCCAAAGAGAAGTGTGTCTTTTTATATCTTGCACGAATTCACCACGAATATCCCACTTAAAATGCTGCAACATCAGCCGATCTTTGCCAATGATGCTAATGTAGGCGCGTGCTGTATGCGCTCCATGAGTATGTTTTTGTTGCTCCTCTCTCGGCTGCGTTTTGCTAATTTTGTTGTGGCGCTTTCTTGACTTCACCAACTCGCACATTGCCAGACAATTTGCCAGCGTGCGTCTCGCGGCATTTGCCTTCGTCTCTCCGCCGTACACCATCCGCCGCCACCACCCGCCCAGAAGCCGTGCAATCTCGTTGGAAGGCGATGAAGGAGGATCACGTGCGAATTGAATGAATTTCGCATTTTGCATTTAATCCAACCGGAGGTTTCTCGGCTCAACGTCTTCTTCAGCAACTTCTCCTTCAATCAACTCACATTACGATCATTTTATCTCTCGTTAGAGGCACTTTTTGATCCTCAAAGCAAATTGGATGGTGCCTCTTATTGCAGACGCGATCGGTGCGCCACACGAAATTTGTATACTGGTAAAAAAATGGGTTTAGTGATTTTAAATTGGCAGAATTTATTCGTTACATACAATTGAATACGCATTTTTGACATTAAATTTGATAAAACCCGATTGTTTGAATAATTTTTATATGTATTTTTAATAATTGCACAAATTCCAAAGCAATTCTTCATCACCTTCTTGATAATATATTATCTACATAAACTAGTTATCAATATCATAATTACAAAATTCCACAGTAATAAAACAGGTGAAACTAGTATATAGAGGCATTCCAGAGTTAGTATACTATTACTTTCTTCTGTGGTGGCTCTTAATATTGTAATCTCATATAAACTTGTGTAGGTATCACATAAAAGTGTAATATATGTAATTGCTATATCGGGACGCTTCTTCTTCAAAATGATTTTTTTTTATAACAGATTAACATTCTTTGCTACTCTTATTAAAATAAGCAATTTAGCAAAAATATTAATAGGTCCTTTACTTAGAAATAATAAATAAAAATGAGGTAAATATGGCCAAATTGCCTCATTACCAAGCTCTCCTCATCTCATAAGTATATTCTCCTCGAAAAGTTGATATTAGAGATGTAATAAAATTAAATCTTTCCACACATTCCTTTTCCCATTTCTGGCAAGAAAAAGGACACAAAAAATCTCCCTCGTGAAACTTTTCCACTCGAGAGATATGTACATGGGAGGAAAATTCCTTCTCCCCAATTTGAAATGATTATCCCCCCATATAATGGCACAAATGAAGAAGTAAATGATGCTATTGAATTACTTCCTATATGTGTCCCTCTTCACTTGTCCCATTCAGCGTCTTCCGGTGGATTGTAAAATGGTAATTTGTCCTTCTACTTGATGTCTTTTTTTCCCTTTTTACGATTTTTCCGGGAGATTCTCAGTGTCTTGCTGTTTCCGCCTCGAGGAGAGAATTTCACCGAACAGAAAAAAGTATCATACGTCCAAAAATAGATAATGCAGAGTCTCAAAAGGCACCCAAAATGAAGAGATCTGTACGAGAGAATGCTTGAAAAAAAGTGTCTGTCAAAATATCTAATGCAACCAAGAATATATTATATATATATATTTATATATCAGTTTTGAGGAGAGACACACAATTTTTCCGCGCATCTAAGAATAGAAATTCTCTGCCCTTTGTGTCCCCTTTTCCTAGCAGGCCCTTCATGAGGGATTTGGTGGTCTGGACCGGTGACAAATTATGCATTTTATCGATAGATACACCCACTGCGTGGAGGGGTGAAAGGCAGATATCCGAAGACGATGGAGTGGTTCAAAAGCAGCATTTACAGCTTGAATTATGACTTGTTTACATATGTTTTCTGTTTACCAGAGCCCACGTTTAGAGTCTCCCTCATCCTCGCCACTTCGATGAATTAACACGGAAGAATTTTTCCCGCATTCTCCACTGGATTATCCGAGAAACCACATACAAAGAGCCGTGTAGTGTAGTGGAACGATCATATACTTCCTTTTTAAAAAAAATATCACGTGAGAACTCAAGACCACCAAGTCCCTCCACCCTCATTGCCAAAGTGTAAAAGGGGGATCCTCCACCAGCAACGGTGCCAATAAATGATAATTTGACGATGGAAGGCAATTGGCGATAAATGCAATTAGCTTCAATGTACACAAGCCAGATGCCACAGACTCAGCGGCAGATCGTTTACACACTTTTCAGACCGTCTCCACTGTGAAATGGAGATAATTACAGATCATTTACATGTGCAAGAAACACGAGAGCCACACACATGAAAATTTATAAAGAAAACGCATTCAATTTCCCCCACCCGTTGACACTCTAACTAAAACGGTGATACACGGGAGAAAATGTGGATTTTTGGGTTAAAGACCAAATACTTATACCTCTTGGTCACATTTGCCATTACTTAGAATCTTAGAAATAGAATTATGAATTTTTACGATGGATTCTGGCGGTTATTCGTTGGAAATTTTATTTATGTTTAATAGAGAATGTAATTTGAAGTTTTTCGGGGAATTATAGGAATGAAATAGTAAAAAAGTTGTACCATTGAGACTATTTTATTAAAAAAGGATAGATTTCATATAGACGAAAGTATCAAATTATCTGAAAATGAGCATTTAGGAACTTTCACTTTGCATATAATCTATAGAAAAATATATGAACATTCCTGATGGCAAGAAATAATATTTGGGCTTTTCTTCATTCGCTTAAGAGCGTGGTGGGGGTGTAGAATCGAAATCATTGTGGGGTCAATATACCCTGAATTTTGACCCCTTCGTAATGGTGGAACTTGTTCTTTGCGACATTGATTGTAACATTTCGTGAGTGGCGATTTGATGTTATGAATATTTAACATATTAAAGAGTATTCCACTAGAACAAGGAAAAAAAGCTGAGCCAAAAGTCTCTGCCAGGGAGGTGGATCAAATGGGCGTCAAAAATTGTGTGTAAAGTGATTGTTTAGCCGCCCCCTACGCATTTCTCTTGTGTTCTTCTTCATGTTACTTTGTCACAATTCCATGTATCCAAGTCCAAAGAGGGGGAATATTAATAATTTTATTCATATTCCATTTAGACAATAGCGCAATACAGCTCATTTTTTTTCCTTTCGCATTTATAAATGTATTTCCACCACTTAATGGAGCGACACTTTTCTTATGGCTCTGACTTTGTGCATATCATTTCTCTTTTTCGGTGAATCCAACACAAAATCTCACCTTTTTTCATGCCGTTCCACTCTCAGGACCACCCGCACATCTTTAATAAAAACACACGGAATAAAAGACAAAAGGTGCCACATTTGCATTTCTATGCACCATGAAAAAAAAGAGATCCATCGTTGAGGGGCGCACACGGGGCTCGTGTCATTGCTCAATATAATAACACAGAAAATCCACCTTCCCTGCCACAGATGAAATCCCATTTATCTCCCGGGCAGACACATTCTGGTCCAGGTGACACGAAGCCACCTTTTAGTGGTGACTTTTGTCTAAATTACATGCCACAATTTCCAATTGAATGTAAAATGGAAATTTGTCAGAGGTTCGGAACAACCCCTAATTCGTCATCTCCTTATACTCTCACAAGTGATGAGGATAATTTACTCTGATGATTTATGATGCCTCATCTCAAACCCCTTTTCTCTGTCATTCGTACGATGAGTATTGGCAAATATTGGATTGAATGTGTGTGGTGCAAGGCATTCCCTCAAAATTCTATTTGCTGAGTGTCTCCTACATTTTAAATGACTTTCTACTAATGTGTAATTCCTGAATATTTAATTAAAGTGTTCCAAATAATTTAAATTCTTAAGTAATTGAAATAAGTCTTTGGCTACATGAGGTGGAGGTTTGTCACCGAAAGAGCATGACCCTATGTCTTCCCATTCAAACAGACAAGCTCTTTTTAGGAATTCATGCAAAGAACATTTTTTTATTTTCATATATATAAATAATAATCCTATTATGTAAACCTTAAATTGTCCTTAAAATGTTCTTTCTAATCTAATGTTTCCTGGCACACCAATCATATTTATTAGAATAGAAAGAAGGTCTGATTTAGCGATCCATTATTCATTGCACAGCGTCCATAAAAGTCCCACATGCATTTGTATTTTTCTGCTGAACTTCGAATTTTTTCATTATAAATTCGCTGATAAAATTAAAACAAAATAGTTTAGTGGAGCTTCGTTTTGGAGCTGGTAATAGCATAGAGTGTAATTTAGTAATTTGCCTCATTTTCCTCTCTAGAAAAACATTGGAAGTTTCCAATTCTGTATATATATTAAGAGGCATAAAGAACTGGAGACATAAAGAATACAATACTTTATTGTATTTTTTTTAGCTAAGTTATTTTGTTGGTGAGTTTAGCTCGGGACTCCCCTACTGACATTTTCAATTTCTAGATTTTTCTCCTTTCACGAAGTACCTATGGCAGATTGTTATTAATTCAGTGATCTTGCAATAATTTATATCTAAAAAAGATTAATTCTTCCTTTCACTGATATCTTTTGTGGTCTTAACATATTGGAATATTGAAACTTTCACACCTTCTCTTTCATAATCAAATTGAATCTGAATTACAAATTAATTACTTCAACAGGGTCAAAATACACCACTATACTGAAAATTATTATCAAAATTAGTAATTGATTTCAACTTGGTGAGACGATTCTTGGGTTTTGCTCTCAATCGTAGTTTGATGGTCTTTTTTATTTGCCTTGAAAATGTATGTCTTTCCCGGATTCGCGTCGCGTACAAAGATTTTTTTCTGAGATTGATACTTTTTGTAATGCTTTTTTTTAGATTAAAGTTGGGAAGGTAATTTTGAGGAAAAAGTGAGTAACATTTGTGGTTCCATGACAATTTGGGTTTAATTGACTGTTAGAGCTGATGGTATATGAGCGAAATCACTCTCCATTAGAATTATGTGTTGAGTGTTAGATATACATTTTGAGTAAAGAAATTGAGGGTTTTTCTGTCCACCAAGCTCTCTGGCATAACTGCTGGCATTTTAAGTGCACTTGCGAAAGGATTGAGCTCTGTGGGAATTTTACAAGTGAAATTTTTCCCTCAAATATTAATGAGTGCTTCTTTTTTTCCTTTTGTAGCTGGGATTTTTCACATACCACACACTCACGTCGGGTCAAGCGGATCCTGCCGGGCCTGTTCCCATCGATTCTATGTTCATTTACCGGCCTGATAAGCGTCAGGAAGTATGGCGATTTCTCTTCTACATGGTCCTCCACGCAGGGTGAGTGTTATTCAGGGGGTTTCTCATTTCAAAAGACTTTCTTCTGTTATTTAAATCTTATACATCTTTTAATACTTGCAGATGGTTCCACTTGGGCTTTAATCTTGTGGTGCAGCTGCTGGTCGGCTTGCCACTTGAGATGGTTCATGGCTCCACTAGAATCGGCTGCGTATATCTTGCTGGAGTTTTGGCGGGTTCACTTGGTAAGAGATCTGTTAAGTGCCTCTTATTACATTCTTCCAATAACATTTTCCTCTTTTTCTGTAAAAGGAACCAGTGTATTCGACCCAGAGGTGTACCTGGTGGGCGCAAGCGGTGGCGTCTATGCCTTATTGGCCGCCCACTTGGCCAATGTGATGCTAAACTACAGTAACATGCAGTATGGTATTGTTCGACTAGCGGCGATATTTATTTTCGGTAAGTTTTTGGTTTTATCTATGGGGAGATATTATAGTTAGAAATGGTGTACTTTTGAATGAAAGTACATGAGAGTCTTCAGAAGTGGACATCCTAATAGCCTATTAAGGCCTCTTCTGATATTTATATTTAGTAGTCCTAGACTGTCTAAGGATTAACGGTATTTTTTGTATTTTTTGTTGCAGCTTCTTGTGATGTTGGCTTCGCGATTTACTCGCGATATGCTGTAGAGAACACAACGGCGCCATCCGTGTCGTATGTGGCCCATCTCACGGGCGCCCTCGCGGGCCTCACCATTGGGCTGTTGGTGCTCAAGAACTTTGAACAGAAGCTGCACGAGCAGCTTCTGTGGTGGGTAGCTCTGGGCGTCTATGCTGCCTGCACCATCTTCGCCGTGGTGTTCAATCTCCTTAACACGGTGACGGTGCAGAGACTTGAGGAGCAGGGTGAGGTCATCAAGGAACACATTTTCCATGATCTAGGCATTTAAGACCTTCATTAGGAAAATGGAACTATATAGATATATGTATATTTTGTACACTCTTAAACGTTTCCCATGTAATTTATTCTCAGTCTCATGGAGGATATTTTTTTCCTCTCTTGATAAATATGTAATTATTTTCCCTGTATTTTTTTCTATTTATGTTTATATGTAGTGTATATATAATGATTAGGAAGATGGTCTCATTTTTTTCTTTTTCGAGCGTGCAAGAATACACTTGATAATACGGATAATACGGATAAAACTGATGATCCTGTAAATAATAAAAAAGTATTTATTAGATTATGTAAATAATAATATTGAATGAAGTAAATCCTGACGATATAGATGATGTTGCGATATTTCCATTTCTTACTACGAGATCATCACAAAGAAAAATATGTACACCATAACGATTCAATAGGAAATAGAAAATTTATTGCGGAGACACAACACAATCATGCCACGCTCTAAAGAGTCTTATCTTTCGAGAAAACCACGGGATAACGTGAGCAAAAGCACAAAATTAGACACAAACATTAGAGAGAATATTTATTGATGGTAGATTATGAGAGTGAGGGAGACGCGATATAGGCCTATTTTATTGCAAATTGATACACTAAAATTATATTCAACTCCCACCACAAATTTTCTCTCACTTATTGTTCCATTAATCTTTTTTTTCTTCTTGTCTCTCGATTTCCTCTGTAAAATTCATCATTTATTAAATATGACTGTGTTACTATTATATCTATTTCACTTGTTAATTGTTTATTTTGTTGCTACATGAACATCTTTTCCCTGCATAAACTTCTAACACCATCGCATTATTTGTTGTGTTGTGCATTTAAACCAAAGACTGAAATTACATAGAAGGAATCTCCACAAAGGGTAATTTAAATTTAAAGACAAATTATTTCTGTGGCAAAAACTACGTTTCCTTTTATTTCCTAAAAAAAGATGATTTTTTTTCAATGTGTATAACTTCAAAAAAAATGGCAAAACGAGAACTAAGGAAGTTTAATGAATAAATGTAAAACTAGTCAATGTAGAAATAATAAAAAGTGAAATGTAAAGAGAAATACAATGAAGAAATCGCAAAGATTAGCGTTGTAAGATATTCATTTGATCTTTCGAAAGTATAGGTATTTGGAAAAAAAAGATTTAAATGGAAGAGGAATAATTATAATAATTAATCTTGTAATTAATAGAATTGAACAAAAAGAAATAAACTTATTCAAGTCACAATATTCAAAGATGCATTAGTGTGTAATAACTTATAATTAAAAAGAAAGAACGATGTTGAAAAACAAAAAGTGAATTGAAGATAAATCCATAAGTTACGTTTGTGAATGAGAGACGAGAAACATTATTATTGACTAAAAATATAAATTATCGATGATAGCTTTGTAGTTGGAAGAATGAAAAGTAAAAAAAAAACTAGAGCAAAATCACATGAAAAGAGAAGAGCGAAAAATATCTAATATGCCAAAGATTTATTTAATAACTCTAAATATTTTCACACAGAAACTGAAAATATCTCTGACTATTCCATAGATTTTTTTTATCTTCCTTTTTCTATAACCATTACATAATTTGTTCATCATTCAGATGATTCCGTTGAGGAATATCCATTACTTTCTTTGTTGGAAAATGTTGATTGGAAAATGTTTTTTTTTTCTGAAAAAAAAAAAGAATTGAACTGCAAACACTGCCAAAAAATTGAATGTTTTTTTGTACTAGAGAATATAGAGGAGCAAAATTGATGGATTGAACTTGTGTAAATGAATTGGTATATAACGAAGAAAATGAATGAGAAAAAAGAAATGAATAAAATCACATAATCTCACAATAATTTTCGTCTTTTGGTTTCTGCGGTTTTGAGCTTCTTCACTTCAAATATGACTCTTATTAGAAGGGAAATCTCAGGGTTCTATAAAACTTGATCAGTTGATCTACTAATTGTGGATTTAAGAGAAGTATTTATTGCAGATCGAAAAACTTATTGATATTGGAAAGGCCAATAAAATTGATTGATCAGCCAAAGGCGAATATACTTGAAAAGATAAGATATCCCAACAAAAGAATTTTCAAATAAAATCAGGAATGAATCAATATCAAACAAGATCAAAATCTTCAAATACTTTCGAATTTTCCAACCCAGAGTTCAATAAATTGCTAATCTCCACATAATGACTTGTGAAATTTCATCACACACGCTTAGAAATTGCCTGAAGTATTTCCCCTTTGAATACTCATAAAGATTTTAGGGTAGGTATTCAGACTTTATTAGAGGAAACTCGTGATTCTCGTTTTTGAAGAATTGTGGCTTGTCCCCAGCAAATGTTCGAGTGTCCGACTTCCGCTGCCTGTTTTTTTACCTTTTAGGAAAAGGTCTCAATGAAACTTATTGGCTCGTAAAATAAGCAATATCAACCGATTGTTGCCTTATCATTCCACTGTCGATATGATACTGGATGCCGTCCTATATAAAATCACTTGGTAATCACTCACCTTCAGTCTGTTCTTCACGATCCATCAACATGTGGACACTTGTCTTGGCGATTTTGCCTCTCTTCGCGAGTGTTTTGGGTATGCCATCCTGGTGGAGCACTCTAAGAGCTCCATATGAAATACCAGAGTGGCAGGAGCAGCATCCAGCTTTGATGGCATTAGTTGATAAAAGTAGTGACTTTCAGTCGCGTATCGTGAATGGGAATAAGGCTTCACCCCATCAGTTCCCCTATCAGGCGGCACTTGTGGTGCGTCTGGAGAGTGAGAACACCATTTGTGGTGGCTCCCTGATAAGTACCAGTTACGTGTTAACGGCAGCCCATTGCACCGATCTTAGTGTTTACGTGACGGTTTACTTGGGCGTTCACAATTTGTCTGACTATACGGAGCACACTCGCGTCGTGCAGACAGTCTTTCGCAGTGATATCAGCGTCCATGAGCAGTACAATACATCTGGCTACCAGAATGATATCTCAGTGATTAGACTACCTGTGCCAGTGGTGCTGAGCTACGCCATCCAGCCAGTACGATTGCCGAGTTATCAGCAGAAAGAAGAAACTTTCCAGAGTGTTGATGCAATAGTTTCTGGTTGGGGTAGAACATCGGATGCCTCATTGGATGGCAGTGATGTTCTGCATTATGCTGAATTATCCGTAATTTCAAATACGGCCTGTCGTGCGCTGTATCCCACCCTTCAGGACAACAATATCTGCACTCGTGGAGCTAATCGTGCTGGTACTTGCCAAGGTAAAAGAAAAAATATGAATTGGAAGGTTGCAAATAGTGCTTTTAGCTGGGATTCCCTAATTCCAGCTTATTTATTATTTTTTTCACGAGTCCGCTGGGACAAGTTTAAAAAAAAGTTGTACCTACCTATTCAAGCGCCTTTAAGTAGCCTTTTTTAACTAAACAATTCTATTGGTCTTCAGGCGACTCAGGAGGTCCGATGGTGATCACTGAGGATGATGGCATTCTTACGCAAGTGGGAGTTGTTTCCTTTGGGAGTGGGCTGGGATGTGAATACAACTGGCCAAATGTATTTGTCCGCCTTACATCATTCCTCTGCTGGCTAGGATGTCACACTGATCTCCCAGTTCGTCAGCTTCCCTGACATGTTACGGAAATTCCATTGGTGGACAAAGGCATGGCTTATAATCCACAATGGCAATAAAATGGACTTTATTACCAATTTGAGCTGTTATTGATGGCACAACGCATTATCTTATCGCGCCAGGCGATTTCATGATGATGAATGCTCATACTCAACAGAGCTAGACAGAAGACAATATCTGGTGGAATCTCATCACCTGTACAACAAGAGATATCCAGTGATTTCCAAATAAAATGCCAATATGTAATATTTATCTGCTATTTTGCACAGATTTTTTTTTGTATAAAACATATAGCTAAAAACATTGATTTTGTTCTTCGATTAATTAGATTAGAGATGATTGAGCTCAACTTATAAATTTTATTGCTTCCAAATAGGTTTAATGAGGCGGCGATTTCAATAGAAGGTGTTCAATAACTGATAAAGCCAAATCTTGATGAGGAATGCCCATAATACATATAAGCACCTGATTCCATGTTCTAAATAAATAAAATGACCAGTTTATGATGTATAATAAAATCCCAGAATTAAAGAAAATTCCTTATTTATTAAATTACAGGAAACAGTGCCCCAAATGGCATTACAGATATGTATCTCGGGGAAGGAAGTCAACCATGGAACAACAGTGCGTCTAGTCTAGGGGGTTTACAGATCCTGCACAAATATATCTAAATAAAAGCTCATAATTTATGAAATGCAAGGAGCTACGATATCAGAGGATCTAGCTGAGGCTGTCACTGATGGCCAAGAAGAATCCCTAAAGTTTTTTTCCTCAATGGAATATACCGCACGTTACTAACGTGTTTTCTTATCAGTTCATTCAAACTGCGTTTACGTGTTCAAAGTGCCACTAAGTGCCACATGATAAAACCCGCATGGGTGTGCGTCTTCACTAACAACAACAGGTGGTGCTGCGGGTGCTGCTCATAAATGTATGTTTCCATGTTGAGACCACAGAGGCGCTGAGCGTTTGCGTTTATTTTGTTTGCCGATTCTATCCGAGATGCAGTTTGGAGCAAGATGTCGGCGAGAGTGTTGGTTGTTCGCTAGATTTGTCTCAAGTTTTTTAGTCAATTTTGTGGTCAAAAGTGTTCATTTCTTCGCCAAATTGCGTGCAAATTGTGCAGTAAGGGCCTCCCTACCGAAGTGAGGTGTGTTTTTGTGCTTGGAGCCAGGAATTTATCCCTTAGGACGCCAGAGAAAAGTGTGATTGTGATTTGGTCAAAGTGGATTTTTTTGTTGATTTGTCTGCAGTGAGAGTCCCACTTTTGTGCTCCACCGAGAAGAGTGTGGCTGACCTCCACTCTTTCCCCAACTCTCAGGCAGGCAGGAGAGGTCTGCGACAGGAGGAGAGGTTCCTGCTTGCTATCAGTGGGAAGACCTTCTTGGATTTTATTGTAAACAAAGACGAGCAAGAAGCAGACAGGTGAGAGCCAAATCCTCCTTCCACGGGGTACCACACCTCCCCAAGAACAAGTTCCTCTTAGGCGAATTTGGTTTTCTTTTTGTCAGTCTCGTCGCAGTGTGTGCTTTGAGAGAACATGTCTAGAATTGATTTGAGTGGATTATGTGCTCCCGAGGGACTCTTTTGACGGAATAGTGGGGCTTTTTCTCTGACTCGCCACGTCGTTCAACGACCCTCACGATTGATTTTCTTTGTCCCGACCGACACTCCCTCAGAGCCTGGGCGATTTTAGGGCACACAACTAAGCCAGGAATTAGGAGATTGCTAGATTACTTGTCTTGTAATCTCTTTTTCAGATGCTCCTATTTCTCAACTTTTATTATTTGATTTGGCTCTGCTAGAACATTTTCTTTCTTTAATTTTAAATTGGTAGTTACACAAATTAATGGAACTTTCATAACTGTAAAAACATATTATTTAATTATAATTAATCGCTGTTTTGATAAGTCACAATGAGCAATGCAAAACACTGCGGAAAAGCGAGAAAATACCAATTTAACAAATTGACTGATAAGGATATGTACCTACTAAATTAAGCATATCTCGTAGCTTTAATTGATATACTAATTATTTCTTATACCTACCTAGGCGCAATTTTAAATGTGATTTAATTATTTAGTGCTTTTGATGCCTACTAAAGACACATAGGCATTATTTTATCATATTATATTTCCTAAAAGAAGTTTTGATGATAAATTTGTAGGTTTGTTTTTCTTATCAAAAAAGTAACCCTCTTATAATGGTTACAAAGAGACAAGGAGAAATATTGTAATTGGAAATTCTTGTAACTACAATATGTCTTTTGGGACAGAAACACAAGAGTATTTAATCTCTCAGGGCAAATATAATATGTAGAATGTCATAAAATAAATAGTGTAGAACATGGTCAACAATAGATTCAGCTGCACAGAAGCAGAAACCATATTCCGAGGACAAATCAACACTGTATAAATGTCTCTTGGTTGAGGATGTGATAATGCATTCTATCAAATTGCCTCAATGAAGTAATTACGATTTGCTAAAGTATTCGTTGCTATTGTCGCTCAATTTATCAGTCAGCACTATCGAGTTTCTCTACTGAGGGAATCTAACTACAATATTTAATCAAGTCTGAGTACCTGATAAAATGCTAAAAAGTTTTGCAGCTTTCGTCAGCTGTTTATCAAACACTTTCATTTGTGTTTTTTTTCATTTTCCTGCATTTGTTCTCGGTTTGTTTTGTAATTTCTGATCTGTAAATGCGATTTTTTTAATGACGAGCTGTTCTTTATCACTGAGTCAAGTACAAAATTTTATTGACTTTTTAATGTTAAACTATATACCTACCTAATGCTATGTCACGAATTTTTATTGTTAACTATAGGTTGCGTGACCATTATTAAAAATCTTTTTCAGTAGCTCGTTTAATTCTTTAATAATACCTCTTACACTCATTGCGATAATATACTAAACGTGCTTGTCATATGGGATGCCTAATCCCTTTTGCATACCTCTGGGACTAATAAAAATATCACCCTAAATAAGGATTAGACATAGCCTTGGGTAACTATTTGCAGATAAGTGAAAAAGTTTCCTAAAACTGCTTCTTTGTTCGTATATAATTTCAACAAATTCTCCCCAATTCATTTTTATTTAATTTTATTTAAAGCCAATATTTAATGACCAAGCGTGCACAATGTATCACAATATATTATGAATGTATTGTAGTAATTGCATTCAATTGAACTTGTTATATATTTCTGTCCCTATTTGGATTACATATTCGAAATTTGTCTGCATTCTACTGAGGTTAATAAACCCTCAGTTGAGTTTGGATAGTTTATTTTTTGTATTTTAAATAATATTTCGTACAGTCTTGACCATAGCAAAATTGTATGAAGAAGCAATTCGCAAAACGTTTATATTTTACTTCTGACCATATATTTTAAGTTCCATTTGGCATTCTCAAAAGTAAACCCATTTTTAATTATAACAATATATAAGGTAAACGCAGTGCGTACCGACAGTGAAGCTCGTACCGACACATACATAGATTCGCTAAGAAAATAATACATCTGTCGGTACGAGCTTCACTGTCGGTATGCACTGCGTTTACCTTATTAAAGTTAGGCCATTATAAAAGGAACTTGGTAATTCACTTAAGAGCCAGAGACGCTAGAGTTGTTTGTAAATTAAACAAATTTTCAGTGTTGCATTTTTCACTGTCCATTCCCAATAGTGTAGAAGTATTCCCAAGTT